>CP135543.1:3101059-3211334 GCA_032402905.1 Khaya senegalensis
TATAAATAATTAATATAAATTAATAATTAATTTATAACAATTAATATTATAAATAATTAATATAAATTAATAATTAATTTATAACAATTAATATTATAAATAATTAATATAAATTAATAATTAATTTATAATAATTAATATTAATATAATTAATACAAATTATAAGGGAAAAACGGGCGCGTGCATGACATGCTCCAGCTTGTGCCCAGCAAACTGGGCCTGGGCCGAAGTCGGGGCGCGTGGCCTGCACGCGCCTCGCGCGTGGGCCAAGGGTTGACATGGCCTTGGTCCACACACAAAGGCATGTGCAGGCCACGCACCCTTGTCTCAAACTTGGGCCCGGGCTGAATTCGGGTCCGGGCCCAGTTCGCTGGGTGCGTGCAATGCACGCGCTTGGCTGATTTTTTTTCCTCTTTTGGTTTCATCATTTTCACCCTATTTTTGCACCCTAAACACTCAAAATTTTCTCTTTTTTCAATTTTTTTAACTATTTAGGTATCTATTTTATAATATCTATCCATTTTAATTATTAATTTTGACAATTATCATCCTTATAACTATAATTATTCTTCCATTTTAACTAATTAAAAATTAACACTTATAAATAGAAAAATATACTAATAAAACGTAAATTAATAATGCAAGTAATACTAACCTTTTTTTATTTTTATTGTTGCCGAAATTTGTTAACTATAGTGTGTGTATTTTGGAAGATGAAGGTAATAAAGAGAGTAAAGAGAGTGAAGAAGGTGAATAAGGTGAAAAAGATGAAAAATGTGAAAGTGAAAAGTTAATTAGAGGGTAAAATTATAAATATAATTAAATTGTGAGGATAAAATAGGTAAATCGGATCATTTTGATAAGATTAATTTAGAGTTAGTTAAAAATATCAAAAAGCCTTAAAATAAAGCTATTTTGAAAATTTTGTTTTTTTTAAAAAATAAATCGCAAGACAAAAAGATTTTGTTACGTGTCGAATTTGACTTATACAAGGCGGAAAAGCAAAATTAGATGAATGGAAGGATAATAAGTTTGTTGGCAGCGAAACGAAATTGTTCGAACGGTCGCTTGAAAAGCTCTCCTTCTCATTTTCCTTCTATATATATTCTTTCCTTCTTCAAATCGTACCACATCGTTTTTTAGTAAATTTTTTAGTCTATTTAGATAAGTGATTATGTTATCCTCTCTCTCTCTTTTTTTTTTTTTTTAATTTTTATCAATCAAATTGATCAAATAAATAAATTTTAAATGAAATATATCGGGTCAAAGATTATTTATCATTTTAGTCTATAATTTTTTTTTAATTTTATAAATTTTTGTCTCAAATGACTAGAAATGCTGGATTTATAATTGTATATCTAAACAAACATGTAACGATCCATGGTTCATAAATTTGTTTGCGTTACCAACCACTAATCCGCCATTTCATCAAATATTCTACTGATTTGTATGATAGCCCCCCACCCACCTTATAATTCATTATTCCGTTAAACAAAGAAAATAAAACTTGAAATATTCAGCTATTCAATTTGACTCCATACTTTACTGATACATGGGATTAGTATCAAAGGTTACACTATGCATATCCTATAATGGCTTATTTTCGTCACATCAACACAAAAAACGATTGAACATGCCCGTTCTTGCACCAACTTCTTACTGCACAATGCAAATTCTTTACTTCCTTCTGTACAGGTATAGAATGTTTTCCAATGTCTCTTTTATGTGGTTGCCAACTTTATTCACATTTTTGGCCACCCCGATGCAACAAGGTCTGTGTTCCTTTTAAACCTGCACATTTAAGTTGAATACAAGACTTCAGATTTCGGATCTTTACAGGATGTGAACTTCAACGGAAAATTAAGATTTAGGTGCATTGTGATGCAACAAGAAGTTACTAATTCATTTAAGTTTGCTGTCTTACCTGCTCCAGTACTCGTCTCCTGGAAAAGCTGCTGGCATGTATGTTTGTGGTTGTGGAAGAGTGTGACTCTCTGATGAACACAGAACACGAAGAACCATTTCTGTTAAACAGATAGAAATATGAGATGGGTAATTATAAAGAAAAAAGATAAGTAAAGAGCGGGTATTTAATCACTTTGGCATAGATGATACTTTCAAGATCCAAAGAAGAAAAGCACGTCCCAACAGAGGAGAAGTGCATCAAGCAATGTGAGTGCATTTTTTTTTTTTTTTTTACCTTTACATTTATAACAGCAACTTCCCCCATCTGGGTATTGGATAGAGGAATATTGGCAATTAAAAGACATTTGAAACAAATAACTACTACAAGACAATTATAGAGATAATGCAATAAGTTACAACAACAAAATTTTCTTTTCAAGTGCCATAAAAATCAATACAGTTTTCAAGAATACACCAATTAAGAACATATATACAAATTCAAATTCTCCTCTTCATTTGTATCCAAGGGCTGAAAGCCCCAAATATTTTTTCACACAATCCAACAAACTCCTTTGCATAAAAAAATATAGAGATGTTTCTTTCCTAAATCGTCTACACCTCAAAATCAAACACTTGGCAAACTAAAACCAAATATAGCAAACCCATATTTTGGAATGATCCAGCATACTTCAGTGACTGAAGGTATCCAACTTCAGATGACTGAAAGTGAAAATAACTCGAGCCAATAGCAGCAATAATTTCAACATAAAGAAAGCATCAACTTGTTCTGTAAAATGGATCCTTATTCACTACTCAAATCATAACTTGCCATGAAACCTTCTGAAGTTCACCAAGCAGAAGGGTAAAAAAGGAAGAAGAAGAAAGTGGAAAGACTTTCAATACCTTCACTTTTACGCAGATGAGCAGGAACATTGTCAGCAGTTGAAGGGCTTCTGTCCAACAATACCTTAAACAAAACAACAAACAAATTTGAGTTTACCTCATAAAAACTTATTTTCCAAACTGCAAGAAATCTATTTCAGGAAAAGTAGAATTGTAATTGAAATATGCCCAATGCTAGGAAATTGTACAGGTGAAACAAGGATAGAAAACATGCTACTTAACCTAATTCACTAATTTAAAAAAGAAATCACAGTCCCATACAGTGTAGTGTAACTCAACACAAACAATCTCCAAACTTTCCAGGGTCCAAAATGAGGAAAAACTTTGTGCGGCTATATTTGATATATTATTACGACACTTGCACTTATCCATGAACTGTAAACTTCACGAATTTTTTTAAAGCTCAATGAAAGAATTCACTTCAAGAGCAACCAAAACAGTAAACCCCTTTGCTTAACACAGATAAGAAAATATAAAATAAAATAAAATAAGACCATTTTGTGAAACCCTATTAAACCTGCAAATTTATTTCCTCTATAAGTTAACAAAATTTCATGACACAGAAATTACCACCTGACCGTGCTTCTCTCCTCCATCCTAAGAGATTCTGAACAGTTAGAGGTGGGAAGGAGAAACTAATACCAAACTCCTAGCAGCTTCTGCTAATACAGAGAACATCCTAAAATATTGAACAAGTATTCATCTCATCACCAATTTTCTCAGAAATGATCAAGATATCTTTGCATAACTAGTCCTCAAAGTTCATATTCAAATATCATATGCAAGGAAATAATCAGAAAATGAAATCACAATGCATCACCTCAAGACCAACACAGAATGGCCACTCTGCTTCTTTGTTATGCTGCTTATCAGTCAAGGAATCCTCATCGTCCAGGAACACTGAGTAACCAATGCAACCATATTTGAAATCTTTAGAGTACATCCCTCTTTGGAAGCTTCCAACTCAGTTTCTCCAACAATGTACCTGGGGACTGCTGATACACATCAATATCTGTGGATTCTTTTCAGAAGTAAAAAATAAACCCTTGATAAAATGGAATGAAAGGTAAATATTAAAACATGCTTTTTAAGAAGAGAAAAACTAATAAGATGTGTGTTATGTTTGTAAAACAAAGGTTCAAAGCTACAAATGAAGTAAGACACCATTAGCATCGCATGTTGATGGGAGTCTAAAAATTAAGCAGCATTGTGACATGAGAAGCAATTGCAGCAAACACTAAAAGCACCAATAGCAGCAAACCACAGAAAATATTATGCCATTCTGGGTCTTATATAGCCATCGGGGATCAAAGTCAGTCAACAGGAAAGTATGGTAATTAGCAAAAGCTGCCAAAATTTGCAGGTATCATTTTGGGACATATAAATTAAAAAATTTAGCGTTCAATAAAACTCAGATCACACCAAGTGTGCATAGACAACAATCATGGCAACCTTTTAGAACCAATACAACCCAGAAACAAAGAAGTACGGTATCTCTTTTTTTCTTTTTCATTTCTAGAAACGCGCTAGTTTGCATAGCATGCAATAACTAATGAGTCCAGCACCCAAGTCACTTATACAATAAATTGGGGAATCAGCCAAAAACCAACGCAGAGACATAATACTCCTTCGCCCCATTAAAAGGCATCCAAAATTGAGCACTTAAAGCTTAAATTCCTATTTCTGTTATTAGATACACGTTGTACAAATAAGCATTGTTGGAGCTGATGCACAAAACGTATTGACAAACGATTATCAATAACGCTAATACAGCAGAAATCATACAGAATAAATAAGATAGACATAAATCCCGATAAACCCAGAACATTCATAAGCTTTTTCATTCCATGCACTCCATAAAACAAACAGAATCAAAGCAATCAGAAAAAATAAATAAATAAAAATAAAACAAACCCAACAGAAGAAAAAAAAATGTAACGAGAACTGAGAGAGAGACCTTGTTGTCGGGTTCTGGGGATGCCAATGCAAATGGGGTTTTGAGAATTGGATTTGAGAGCGGAAGAGTTATATAAACATCCCTTGCATGACTTCCCTTCGAGTACTTCGTTCTGATCAACATTCGTAAAGCTACTGTTGCCGTTAAACATCCCTTTCATGACTTCCCTTCGAGTACTTTGTTCTGATCAATTTTCTTAACTACTGTTGCCGTTATTAGCGTTTGGGTTTTCATTTTGGAATTCTTTGCTTGGCTCTTCTCTATCTTCCACCATTGAATTCGGTTGATTTCTGTCTCTGATTGCGAACCAAAGACACAGACGTTTGCACAGGCTGTCCTATGAATTTATTTTTGAACAATAAACAATTGAAACCTCGAACCGATCCTCCCTGCTATGTTTTATTAATACATGGAGCTAATAAGTGAAATATCATTTGTATTCCTATACCATCTTTTATCAGTACTGCAATTTAATATTTACAATGTATTATTAGCACAATTTTAGTAAGTTGAAGCATTTAATATTTTTTATGTTTTTGTTAAATAACGACAGGTTATATTGTTATTATTTTGTTATATTATTTTTATATATTTTTTATTTTTATACAATTATTCCTGTTATTATGTTTTGTGATTATCATTAAATTAGATCATCTACATCAATAAATAAAGATATCATACTACATATAATTTTTATTTCTTTATTACATTTTATTAGCAATCATGTTAATATAATGTTTCTTGATTAAACAGTTTGAATTTATTATTTATTCTTTCAACGTACATTATTATTAATATATAGATATTATTAAATATTATTACTACAATTTAAAATTTGTAAAAATAATAAAGATGATTAAATACTAAAGTTTTAAAAATCAATCTTATTATATTAAAATCTAAAATTTTATATCTTTAAAATATTATATGTGTGGACTCAAAGTTCCATTCATTTTTATAAATTTTTTAATCTTCTTACATCATACTTACTTTTATGATATATTTTATTGTGTTCCTAATTTTTTTTATTTTAAATGTATATAATCTATTGAAAATGTCAAATCTCATGAATTTGTAAATTTTATGTTCTTGATTAATCAAGATATAATTAATTTCATTCTATTTCATTACAAAGATGCATCTTCAAACTATAAACTTAGAAGATGCAATTAAAATAGAAAATTAAGCATCCGTGTCAGGTAGATCAATACCCCCTTTTTTTTTTTCCTTTGCAATCATTTGAATGAAACATAAAATTTCAATATTAAACAGTTTAGTATCCATCGAAGTTGTGAAAAAATTTAAAAGAAAGATATAACCATTAAATAGATGTATTTCTCTTAATATTAAGACATGAATGGATGAATTTAAGATTATAGCATTTACAAAATTTTGCTAAATACAACTCTACTCTATTCTAAATCATCCCACAACTAAGATTGTATGGTAAAATAGTTAAATGAGTAAAACACACAAGAGAAGACATTCTTTACTTTTTATGCATCCAATGTGATTTTGCAATAACAATATCGTGAAGGTAGATTCAAAAAATTCTCATAACTCATCTCATATTATCTAATTGTTGAACAAATAATGAACTTATGTTGAAGAATCATGAATCACATCAACTAGTTCTTTACCATTCCCAATAATAAATGTCTACACACATAATATCAATAGGCATGTCAAAAGATACAAGAAAGGGTAGGGATACCACCCTTGTAGAAATTATAAATTCTTAGAATAACAAAACAAACATAGCCACCAAAAGTGATATTTTTATAAAATGTGGAAGATGACAAAGTGTTGAAAATGAGACCTGTAAAAATTTTGATAACATTTATAATCGATGTGGAGATAAGGTACATTAGTCACGCACATGTCAGGATCCAAAGGAAAGAATGTGTATACTAATTTTATCAATGATTATCGAGTAAAACTTACTCATCTTAATATCTCTAATTTCTTTGAAGACAAAATGAAAAAATTTATCATTTAATTGATGATGGCAATCTTTATACCAATCAAAGCTTAATCATAGTCTTTTTTTAGTTTTTATTTTCTAATTGCACTTTTTATATTTTTTGTAAAACACATTAAATTTACTTTCACATTTTGTATTTCGCTAATATAATGCCTGACATAAACTTTGTTTAATAAAAATATATGAATATTAGTGAATTCTCTCTTTTGAAAAACAAAATTGTGGATATATACAGTTGATAATATAACTACACATATTATACTTTAATATAAGAAATATTTCTCAAAACTCAAACATTGAAGCTGAGGTTTATGTCCATATAAGGTCCTAGATACTTGATTAAGGCACTAGAAAATTTATAATTTTGTTAGCAAGTGAAATTAAATTATGCATTCATAATATTTTATATTCAATAAGATATACAAAAAAAATTACATATTTTTAAAAATATCTGTAGAAATGAATATCATATAAAAATTTTAAATTAGAATATTTCTGCATGACTTTTAAAGTTTTTGGTAAAAAATACAAATTAGAAAAGTTTTAAGTTTTATAATTTGAGTTGTATTGTACAATTACAAATATAATTGAGAGTTGTACAGTAATAAACCAAAAGTTCACTGATCCAAAATTTTTTATGTTATAGCATGATTGTTTTGGCCACTATGACATAATGATACTTAAAATTATTTAAATTCTCTTAGACATTCATTAAAGAATCAAAAATTTTTACTGTCTAATAAGAATATTTGTATTATTTACTTTAAAAAAATTAAATTGTCCCTTTTTAAAATTAATTTAAAGTTCTCATCATCCTTACAAACAAATTCAAAAAGACATTTTTGAATCTATTCACTTTCTTAACGAATCATTTCCCTATTTTAATGATCTTAATTTATGCATATGTTTAATAGTTATATATTTGTTCTTTATCTACTCATAAAGTTGCATTTGTTAAATTACTTACACAGATTATCAAATTAACGATACAATTCTCTAATTATCTAATTAAGACTATATTTTTAAATAATACTGATAAGTTTATTTCTAAAATATTTGATAATTATTGTATGTTAGTAGAAATTGATATAATGCATCTTATTCCACATATCTATACACACAATGGATTACATGAATCACTTATTAAAAGACTCCAAATAATTGTTCAACTTTTCCTAGTTTGCATTAAATTATCAATGTCTACATTTGGATATGCTATTTTGCATGTTATGATATAAATTTATCTTAGATTTATTGCTTATTATCAAGATTTCTCATTGTAACGTATACTTAGTTATCAATATGATATTTTCCATCAAGTACTTTTGATTGTATTGTATATATTCTTATAGCTCCGTAACTTACAAAGATGAGACTTTAATATTATTTGGTGATTATATTAATTTTAACTCATTTTTTTATTATCAAATATTTTGAACCTTTAATAAATGATAGATTTATTACACACTTTACAGATTGACATTTTGATAAGGTAATTTTTTACTATTAAAAAAAAAAAAAAAAACGCGCATCCTCAATTAAGGCTTGAGCCTTCTTAGAAAAAAATTACTATATCTCGTCTTAATTCACACTAACCAATCTGAAAATAAATGATAAAAGATAGTGTAGTTTTATTAAATTATAAATCAATTACTAAATACATTTATTGATTATGTAAAATTGACTAAATTATATATTCTAACTACCAATACAATAGCCAATTGATTATTCATATAGAATAATTTAATCATGAAGAAATAAATATATCATCTACTGCACATCAAAAGTGTGATAGACCAATTAGTTTAAAAGATATTATTTCATAAAATAAAAAATTAAAAAATAAAGATGTTGTTAAAAATAATATTCGAGCAATAAATATATTTATAATTTTTGAAAAGATTTCCAAAGTTTCAATGTAGATAAAGATCATACGTTAACTACTCCTATGGTTGTTTAATCTTTTTACTTAAAAAGATTTATGTCACTTTAAAAAAAATAATAAAAAAATATTTAGCCCAAAAATACAAAATCTTAACACAATTAAAGCCTTTATCATATCTAACTCAACGTAATACATTGGATATAATTTTTTTTTGCAAACTTATTAGTCAGACTTAATTTTTCACCCACTTGCCACTATTGCAATGGTATCTCAATCATATTTTTCGTTACTTTTTTGAAACAATAAATTTAAAATTATTTTATTCTAATGAATTAAATATAAAACTAGTTATTATTAAGATATTAGCTATCTTTCTAATCCTTGCATAGCTTATACATGGATAAGATATATTTACACTTATAATAATACAATAATTTTATAGTGATCTACAAAATATACTTTTGTTATTATATTTTTTTAATTCTTTTAAGATTCTTGCACTGTATAAAACAAACAAAAAATGTATATGATTACAATTTGTTATACATCATATTGTATATTCAAAATACATGTAACACACTTTCTGTTATAAATATTCTAATAATAATATACAAAAATAATAATACTTGTATTGCTCAAGTTATCCAACCACATACATATTACCTAAATTCTTCTATACTCGTAAAATTTAATAAAGCCAACAAATTTATATTAAATAAATACGATCCTTTAATAGTTTTATTGTCTCTTTTCTAAAACTTTACCTACATCATTTATTAGACCATTTTATATTATTTTTTAGTCAAAACTTGAAACGAAGAAAACTGCATGATACATGCATAGAAAATTCTATTAAATATAATTATATTCTTTTAAAAATCTGAACTATAGACTCTTTGTTTAAGAACTTGTCATAAGATGAAAAAATAGTTCTATGATCATTTTAATAACAAATAAATATATATGTATATATTTATTTCTTATTAAAAATATCATAGAATTAAGATGTTAATATTTTTAATAATTAAACTGGAAATTCATTGAGATCACAGAACCAATAACAAAAATCATAAGCATCCATTCCATGCATCCTTCGAGACACACTAACTATATACCTTGTGTTAATCTATATACCTAATTATGCTAAATTAGGTTAACAGCAAAACAAACTACATATGGTTGTACTTTACTTGCTATGTATAAACAATTAAAAAAAATTAAATAACAAGGTATGGAGAAACAAGCATGCAACTAATGTAAAATGTGAAGAAGCTTTAAATGAAAATATTACTGTACAGATTTTAGCTCCTCTATGCTGCTGCCGATATTTGACAGATACACTGAACTCTATTTAAGTGTGTAAATAATCACATTGAGATCCTTTCTTGCAGTGCCCACTCTCATGGAATTTACACACTCTCTGCCCTTTATTATAAGGAGGCCTCGAAGAATCTCCTCCTCTGCTACTACCGCCAAATGACGATTGTCTATTCCAAAGTCTACCTCCGCCATAACCCGAGTCTCCACCCTGAGAACCTGCTCTATCTCTTTGACCCGAGAACCTGTCTCCTCCACTGTTGTTTTGTTCACTTCCCCACATCCCTGGATTTCCAGTGGGTGCTGCCCATCCGGGATTTACATTTCCAGATGGCAGCCCTTGTCCAGGAGCAACCCACCCAGGATTTGCATTGACAGATGATTGTCCTTGCGCAGGTGGTACCCAACCAGGTATGGCATTTTTAGAAGCCTGGCCCTGTCCAGGTGTAGCCCAACCTGAATTTGCATTTCCTGGAGCTTGCGTCTGTGTAGGAGCTCCCCAGTTCACGTTTGCACTTGCAGGTAGTTGTCCCCAGGCCATGCTCGGATTTCCTGGCATTGGCCCCCAACCAGTATTTTGATTCTCTGGCCCCTGCCCAGGCACAGCACTTTGATTACTAGGGATACCAATGCCCCAAGGTGCAACGGGTTGAGCAGGAGCCTGGACATTTGGTTGACTAGGAACCTGAGGTCTCCAAGAATCAGATGGCGACAAACCTGATTGGCCTGAAGCAGGGAAAACCACAGATGGATGACCTGTGTTGAAGGATGAAGCATAAGGTTGAGCGTAAGCAGGAGATTGAGCAGGCACAGAAACTGGATTATTTGGCTCCAGTTTCTGGGATGAAGCATTTCCCCAAAATTGAGATCCACTCCCAGGTTTTGGAGAAGGAGCCACCATCTCTGGCCTTGCAGTCAATCCAGACTCCCATCCATGAGTTTCAGCAGGGGTAATATGAGCATTCACAGGTTGAACCAAGCTTTGGAGACTAGCACCGATATTTTTCATATCAACACTGGGATTCATTGAGGCAACAACTGAATCAGATGAAGGTAGCTGATGGGGACTAACCTGCATCCTGTGTGATTCACCTATTTCTGGCTTAGATGCCAAAATGACTCCAGGGGTGACATTTAAACCATCAACATTACCACTCAATTTAGATATAGAAGATGGTGGTGTAGAAAAATGAGCCAACTGGCTGCTCTCTGAAACAATAACAGTAGGAGACTGCTTCCCTCCATTGCCTCCAGGAAACAAATTGCCAATCACGAGAGAACCAGATTGTTTAGGAGTAGGTGACCATTCTCTTTCAAAAGTCTTCCCCCTAGTTTCAACTGCAGTGCTTTGGGTTGGAGTTGGAGAAGGGAGGTTTGTCTCAGAAACCCACCCGTCTCTAAATTGCTTAGGGAGCTCAAACGAAGGAGCAGCCCCACCAGTAGAACTATTTTCGGCTTGAAGTTTCCAATTTCCTCCAACAGACTGCCCCAAAGAACCTAGAGCACCATGCGCATTCAAGGCTGTACAATTCTGATCAAAGTTTAAATTTCCTCCAACTTGAGCTTCCATTCCTTGCTGTGAAGATGTCCCATGATGCTTCTCCATGTACGAGATTGTTTGAGACAAATTGCTGTTCACCAATGGAGGATCTTTATGGAACTTGCCATTCAATGCATCAGTCAAAAGTATAGAGTCATCTTGCTTCTCTGTAGATCTCCAAATTAGCAGATTAGATGGAAAATATCCAGTGTTGCTCCATTTTCGCAGCTGCACCATGGAAAATGGCCCTTGAACTTTTCCAGATGGATCCTTGTAATGCCATATTTTCTCCGATTCATTAATTTTTGCAGTAGATTGTGTTGCACCTGTAGATGTAGGAGATGGTGAATTTTCTGAAACAACCATAGAAATTGATTCTGATAATACCACAGAATGGGAATTTCTTCCACCAGTTTCTAAATTTGAAGCAATTCTGGGCTTCTCCCAACTGTTCAATTGCTGCACATCTTTATTTCTTGCTTGGTTCCATAAATTTTCATTCACTATTTCGCCAGCTCCAACAAAATCATCCCCTTTGTTAGAGAAGCCTTTATTAGACATGTTTCTGCTTAATTCCTTACTCCCACCTGAATAATTCCTTGTCCCACTTGAGAAATCATTTGAAAAAGGACCTCCTTTTCCAGGAGAAATTGGCTCCCTTCCTCTCCTGCTAAAGCTACTACCTCTTGGTCTCATATAGTTTTCTGCATGCACTCAACCACAATGTTACAATGAGATTGTAAAGAACAAAGACATAAAACAGAAGAAGATGTTGAAAATTCATAAGAATTCAAAACAAACCTTGTCTCTTGTCATCTGTATCACCATCATCCTCTTCAGACTCATAACTTGGATCCATGTTGGGGTCTGAATGAATTTCTGGAATTTCATCCAGTCTACGCTGACGCTCTTCTGGTGTCTTTAGAAGCTGCAACTTCTCCACACATTCCCTAAGCGTGAACAGAAGTCAAGGAGTACTTTACAGTTTTTGAAGAATCAACCCAATAACATAAGTTCAGTTGCATGAGCATTCAATTTTGTGTAGGAGTTAAAAAAGGAAGACGGAGAAAGAGAGGCAGTGGAGGGGGCGAGGGAAGGAAGCGAGAGAATAGCTTACCAGTTCTCATTTTTTGAAAATAATAACAATAATAACCCACTGCAGAAATTACTATTTGGGGATTTTCTTCATCCCACTGGAAGGTTTGAGCAGGTTGAAAGGTCTACATGATCTAATATATAATTGGTCAGGAAGAAAGCAAACGGTTAAGGTTTTAAGAAGGATTAGCCCTTTTGGGTTCATTGTAGCAAAAATAATCTTGTTAGCTTTTTAGCCACGAGAATAAATTGTAAATAATGTACAATAACTTTTTCCCAAACAAGACAACTTAAAACAGTCCTCTCGACATCTAAATTCACTTATTCTTTTGTGAATTTAGTCCAAAATAATTATTTATGCACCAATAAAGGTAAAGCAAGAATCCAATACCATGGTGTAAATTATTACTATGTCCTTAAAAGACATTGAATATTATGGTGAAGTTATTACTGTACACATATTAGAATCATATGACAGATACATATCATCTGGTGGCTGAATTGCATAATGCAACAAAAATAAGGAAAAAGAATGCAAGACATGACAAAAGAGTGTGGTTGAGAAAAAGGAACTAAAATCATACTCGAAAGCTCATTGATGCAAATGTTAAGAATTTACCATAGAATTAAAAGAAGTTGGGAGGATAACACTAAGAAAGCTGTTCATAAAATGGTAAAGGATATTCCTTACGACGTCCTAAATCACTTGCTCGATCACGTAGATGACTAAGACGCAATATCTCTGCTTCCATCCACTGCATCCAAGGAAGAAACATTATGCACCATATTACAAAAAATACAATAATCAAAAGTCTACATTATAAGACAAAAGGTTCTACGTTGTTGTACAAACCCTAAATATTAGTACTACTGCAGTAGCTAAAGTTTTCAGGATTTAGGTATCAATTTCATACATCAGAACCTCTTCTATATATCAAAGTGCATTAAATATCATCTGAATCCTTCTAATGGTGGTAAAACTGCTTGTTTGCATGGGCTATTTTTTTTTCTGACAAAATACATCTGCATCTTCTTGTATAATAAATTTTAATAGTGGCTTTCTCAAATTGAATCAAGAAAACTAAGGAAATTGAATTGATGGTATATCAAGACGATCTCTTACACTCTCCTTCGTGTTTTATTTCTTGCGCATTTTCTATGACTATCTATTATTTTGCCATCTTAAAAAATAGCCAAAGTTCAAACATAAAAAAATCCTCAAAATCCTAGTAACCAAAATCAGGTTTTACTAATTCCTACTTATCCCTAAAGCCAGCAATATACAATGAGCCTCATCCAAATTTACCATTTCAAATCTATCATGTTGATATGAAAATAATTACATAGCATCTTTGGTTTATGAGTATATTTTGCATGAGATAAACAATTTGAAGTAGAAATCATAGAGTTCCCATTTGAAGTAGCAGCAATCATAGTATTCACATGCATCATCTACAATTGCCATCTGGAGTACACAATATAGATCAAGAATCTTAGATTAAACCACAGGACACTAGAAAAATGAACCTCATGAAAAAGAGGTTTCACAATCCTCTTATTCACCATCCTGCTTTTCCAGATATGATTTAGTATTCCCTCCAATCTGGCCAGTCTCTAATCCAAAGGTTGAAGATAACACTTTCCTCAACAATTGGAATAGGAGTGAAGGGGAAGAAGAAGTTGGCAAAGACATTACTTTCTTACCATTATATAGTCAAGCATAAAGAACTAATTTCCACAGCAAAAGATGAAAGTTAAGATTTTGTAAAGACTGGAATTTCAAATGATTTATTCTTGAAATATTCAGTATTAAGTTTTTGTGTGCATCTTCTGATTATTGTTGGCATACATTTTTGGCATCTATATTTTACACTCCTATTTCTGGTATATTACTTCCCTCGCTGATACATGTTACTTGTCAAAATTATCTTCTTTATTTCTGCCGTAATGAAATGATCATTATCCCACATAAGGGAAATCAAAATCAATGACTATGGCCGACACACAATAAACTTACATCTTTGACTCTGACTGACTGGAGTGCCAAGGCCTTTTCCTGAATGTCACCCTACAAGGAAAAAATTAATCTTCTCAGCAAAGAACATATATCTAATTAATGGCTGGGAAAAGTTCGAATTGTAAAATGAGCATTACCACTGTCAGACGATTGATAAGTCCACATTTTATGCTCTGGCGCAGACGCTTGCATTCATCCTAACAGATTAAAAAAAGAAACAAGAATGTCATAAAGGGATAACAGGAAATATAAAATGAAAACGATATATTTAAACACAATAATCCCAAAATATTGTTTGAACTTAATACTGCTGTAATAGACAGCCCTTACTATTTATTTATTTATTTAGTCATCATTTATTTTCACTCTTTGTATATCCCCATAAAATGTTATTCAAGAGGAACCAAACTAAAGTAGCCAGTTGGATGTGTACAATGCATATTATTACAATAAATAAAAAAAAGAAAAACGTTGCCACGTTTACTCAAATTAGACTTATATATGACAGGTATCTTGTACATCTCAGAAGCACATTCCACCCTCCAAAATGTAAATGGTCCTCAAGTCAGAATCCTCCTGACTATTCACATTCATCTTACTTTCTGAGTCTAGATAAGGAAATATTGCCAACCTCTCACTTCCTCTCTTCCCATGAAGCCAAACAAAGAAACTGAAAGGAGAAATAACATATATGAAACATTAATCACCTCAGTAAACTCTTGATTTGAGATTATATCAATTGATATGACCTCCGTTTTGTTCAAATTCAATATTTGTAACACAATATCTGTCATCCTTTTGCCCACTTTATATGGTTCAGCAACTTTGCTTGTACCTGTATAGAAATAGATTATATAATTTAACAATTAGTATATTTCATATTCTTCACTTGATTATAAAGTATACTGGATGACAGAGAGTTCCTAGCATTTACCTACAACTTGGACCAGCCTATACAAATCTTGCTTTTGAACACTACCAGATATTCTAATTCTCGCAAAAGAACCAATAACTTTATCGTGAAATGTTTCAGTATCTTCTAGTAATTCTTCCACCAAATTGCGTCGCAAATAAATCAGATTGATGTTGTGCATATCAATTGCAGCATAATCATCAAGATTAGATTGACGTCCTCTGTCATCACCCTTTTTACGTGTTTTACGTTTCTTATCTTTACCCCCCTTTATTAGGGCATCATAGTTGCCATCAGCCTCCAACTGATTTGCTTCAGTATCAACAACACTCCCCTGAAGTTCATCCACCTGAGAATCCTCTGTCATGAGAAAGTGAGATTCAAGTAGCTTTAACATCTCAAAGTGCCCCACACGTGGTTTCCCAAACAAATTTTGAAGCCGTGAATCACAAATAACATGTGTTCTACGTTGAGGATCACGAAGCTTATATTTTTTTATATACTCCAGGAGGAGAGTCTGCACATCAAACTGAGATAAAACAGATTTGTCACCATTTCTCATGTGCATAACCAACTCCAGGAGTTCTTTCGAGGCCCACTCAACTCTTTCATCAGTAGATGTCCCTTCACCACCTGTTGCTCTTGCAGTTCCTGGTGAATCACCCTCCTTGGCTCGGGATTTTGACCATTTCTTGGCCTTTCTTCTTTTGGAGACAGTCGTTTCTGCATTCCCAGAAGAACCGTCTGAACCCTGTCCTCCATCTATATTAACATCATAAAGTTCATCAGGAGAATCCTGTTTACCAGCATGTATATCAGATCCCTTCCAAGGATTCTTAGCGAGTGCAAGCTCATCTGAGCTCAAAGATAGCCTCCGCTTTAAATCAAGCCAGTAATCCTTGAAGAGATACTCCCAGCTATTTTTGTCATCAAAATCTACTTGGTCCTACAAAAGAAATGAAAGACAGAGAGAGAGAGAGAATGAACAGAACATTAAATAAATCAAAAAACAATAAAGGAAGATATACACAAGCAAATTAAATCACAGCCAAAATATGCATGACAAAAAGGAGATAAACAAAAATATATAGCAATGGGGAAGAGTTGAACACCAATGACTGACAGATATACTCCAAAAAGAACCAAAATGAAAAAAGGAAAGCAGCACTGTAACAAACAATATTCTGGGAAACACAGTATTAGAATAGATCATAAGGCTCATCATTTCTATTCACTGAGACATTCAACTTGGTTCAAACACCAACAATTCTTAATCGAAGGAAACAAAATTAGTTGACTGTTACAATATTCAAACTTAATGCCATAATATAGTCAGCTTCTGTGCTAGTTATAAAAAGTTTGAAAAGTGTGCATGCATGATCACGCCTTAGGACATTTTGATGTACCAACAATCAAAGAAACTGTACTCAGTGAATGCAGAAATGCTGCCATAAACCAATGGCCTAACACCAATTATTAGTTGCTTACCGTCCATCAATGTCTTTAAACAAAGTCCAAGGACACCAACTTAATTAAGGTCATACATCAAATCAATCAAATCCTAACAAAATGATAAAATCTAGGCATACATGAAAGATATAGGAATTCAACATTGCAACGATTGACTACATATGCAATTTCAGCATAAAATACTAGTGTTTGGCACTGAATATGTTAGTATCAGAAAACATTGCCATAATTTATTCTTTACAGCCTCAATGACAAATGTCCCACCAAGAAAGCTGCAAAAATAAAACAAATATATTTTTTTGCTTTTTGAAGAAAAGATGGCATACTTACCAAATCCACATTTCCCTGTGCATTACTTTCAATCAACATCACAGTTTTCATGCAAGTCTCACAAAATCCCTTGTTACCTCTCACACAAAAAATGACAGCATCTTTGATGCACACTTTGCACAACGAGAATGTGCAAGTGTAGCACATATAATGGGCATTCTTCTCACAAGTGCTGCATAGATGCCAACCTAAAAACAACAATAATAGCCAATTAGATAGAAGCAAACAACCCAAGGTAACTGGTAGAATTCAACAAAAGGAAAGCTAAACACCACAAAAAACTATAAAGATTAAGATCCACTTGTTAACTTTTGAAGAAAAGATAGTAACTGCTCACGATAGCAAGGCCCAGCAACCACATGGATCAAATATAGTAAGGGAAGCACGTAAAAGGCCATAGATACAACAAGATTCGGAAGAAAAATACATGCAAGAAACAGTGTTCATAATATGACTTTATATGTACTGGCACAAGAAACAGTGTTCATAGCCTTAGATATTGCACAGGCTTCATCTAAGATACAATGTGAGATACTGTACTTGCTTCATCCAATAAACATCAAAGTGAATATGACCTTGAACACCTCTATCCCTGGTTTACTTGTCTGTGCCATGTGACACTTGCAACAAAATGTATATCTTTGGCACAGTGAACAGAATTATACCACATTGACTAGTCTAAGCAATCTTACAAGACACTTTTCTTTATGGACCAAAGTGAATGGATTATTTAGCTATTCTACTACCAGCATTTTGATTACTACATGACAATATCATGACACTAGGTGTGAAGTCAGTAATACCAAGTGACAAGAAGTTACAAGGAAGAATCAGTTAGTAGGTTGGTTAATTCAATGATCACATCCCAGAAATCAAACAGTTCTTGTCAATCCCATCTCCTCTCCCTTTGAAATTCTTTTGTTCTTTACACATATATCAAAATATGTTATTGCCTATTCCCAAAGAAACAAAATGTTCAAATTTTTTCTTCATTTTTGTCACCTTAAACCAAAACGGCTTTATTTCCAAATGAAGAAACAAAAGAAAGTGTAAATTTTTTAAGCCAAGAAAAAATCCTGAAGGCTTGCATGGTCCTTAAATTAGTTGGTTGCCCTTACCAACAAACAGCAATTGTTTAATCTCTCACCATAAGGCAGGGTGCAAAATTAAACAAATGAAACATAAATGTATCCTCTCAGTTTGTTCAAATGGAAGGCATTAAGGCATTTATTGAACACTATCTCCCACAAGGTAATAGCAAATTACTCTCAATAACAATTGATCTTGAGAAATGACTCGAGCCAAATCAAGGTGATAATATAAGCATTGAATCAAAATACATGCATAATGTAGTTCCAAGAACCAAGTTATTCCAAACTTGCCACTTATTTAGCAAGTTGTCTAACAAATACATATACCAAAGATTCACTTGAAGGTTAATAATTGACTTTTAGAACTTCAGTATGTTATGATCCCAAAGTTGAACCTCTAAAAAATAATAGAGTCAAGTCTAGTAATCACGACTTTGCAATTCTCTTCAAATCAGAAAATTGCCAGTACACACAATTGCCTTTGGAACTCCCTAGCAATTCAAATGCACCTAGTCACCAAAGAACATATTACACTTCACATGATGCACAATAAACCAACTTCATGAGCTTGCAAAACTTGAACATTGTGCTGGGTAAATTTGAAGATTTTACTTCCTGTCCCTTCACACAAGTCCACTCCTGCAAGCTTTGCTGTCAGGTAGACCACACCTTTTGCAAAGAAAAGAGGAAGCAATAACTTCAATAATTGTAAAAGAATTTGAGTGAAAAAGAAATAACAGGGCAAGGAACTTCCAGGATGAAGGTATCAACAATGTATTGAAAGTCTTCGAACAGAAAACCACTCTTAACATTTGCTGCTTTAACAACAGATACTATTGTTTAGCAGCAGATCAGTTTCATAATAAAATCCATCATATAAAGCAGGTCCAAAAGCAACCATTTGCATCACAAAGATGCCAGTGATCACAGAAGACCAAACACATCCAAAACACCAGAAATCAAAGAACAAACAGAATAATGATGTAACACCAATTGAATTTTGAACCCAAAAAAAAAAAAAACCAACTAAGCAATTATGCAAAAACTCACCACAATTCCAACGACCCTTAGCTCGAAAGAAGCTCTCATCACGATTAACACATGCAGGATGATATGCCTTCGGGCATCCCCTACAAACCCAACATTGAAAAAACCCTCATTCATCAATCAATATCCCTAAGAGGTAGTAAAAACAACACCAAAGAAATATAAACAAGGGAGTAATATCTATGAGAGCATAATGTCACCTGCGATCGCATAGAACAAGCTCACCACCATCAAAGCAAATAAAACAAACATCCTCCTCTGATTTCTTCCTTGTAGGAACTCTCCCAGGAGGCCTAGAATTTTTTCCAAGTCGCTTCCTCTTCCCTCCAACGGTTTTACTCACTTCCTCCAGCTCCACCTCCTCACCTGCCTCCATTTCCTCCGCCATGTCACCCTTATCGGTTGTATCGCCTATGTCAGCTCCAGCCTCCATTGGTTCTTCCTCCAGATCAGCCATCTCCATCTCTGGATCAGTTCCAGTAGCCTCCACCATTTCAGTTTCTTCCTCCATTTCCTCCATCAATTCCGTTCCTCCTTCAGCCACATCAGCAAACTCCGTCTCATAATCTTGCATCTCTTTTTCGGCTGCCACATCACCAACCTCTATTTCATCCGCTGCTGTTGTCTCCGTCACATCAGCCACCTTCCCCCACTCAGCAGACTTGTCTTCTGCCGCATCAACCAACTTTTTCTCACCCCCAATCACTCTATACTCCGATATTCCCGCCCTTTCATCCGTTTCCTCTGCAACATCAACATCCTTTGTCTCATCGGCAATTTCCGTCTCCCCTGCAATATCAACCACCTTCTTCTCAACGGCAATCTCTTTGGCTTCTGCTATTTCGGCCCCAGCATTGGTCCCCTCCACCGTATCACCTACATTAACCTTCTTCTCCGCCACGTCAACCGCCCCTGTTTCATCATCAGTCTCGCTAGCAGCCTTTTCTTCATCCACAATCTCCGACTCCTCTGCCACGCCAGTCCTTTCATCATTCTCCCGTGCCACATCAACAACCTTCGCTACATCCCCAATCTCCACCTTCTCCAACACGTCAGCCTTTTCTTCGTTCTGCTCTGCCCCGTCACCCACGGAAGCCTTATCTTCCATCTGCTCTGCCTCGTCTTCCGTTTGCTCTGCCCCATCACCCACAGGAGCCTTATCTTCCGCCTGCTCTTCCACGTCAGCCACGGAAGCATTATCTTCCGTCTGCGCTGCCCCGTCAGCCACAGGAGCCTTGTCTTCCGTCTGCAGAGCTCCGCCAGCCACTTCCCTCCCCTCCTTGCCAATTGTATCCTCATCGTCACCCTCACAGCCAACTAATGATGCTTCTACAGCCAAATCATCTTTATTCATCACATCCACAGCATTAGCAATCAAATCCCCATCCACCGTCTTCTCCACTAATTGCGAGTCACATAACTCATCTCCTCCTCCACCGACCTTCGACTCGTCCAACTCAGCCACACCCTCACGCTCCCCTACAATCGAATTCTCGTCCACCTGTTTTCCCTCATCTAACGACTGTTCCTGAGGTGTTTGTTGCGTCTTGCTCAACTCGGTCGCGGACTCCAATTCGTATCGTGGTTCGGTATCTCGCTGTCCCTCTTCCTGCGAATCCATGACTGCTGCTGCTTCTGCTGCTGCTGTTGTTAGATTCGTCGAGTCATGTTCGACTTGAACAAAAGGCTTTGTTAATTTTGAAGCTTCTTCATCTTCGTTCTCCATGGAACAGACAGGATTGAAATTGAGAAAACCCTAGAGATTGAAACCCTTAGGGTTTTGAGTAATTTATGAACTTTATTTTATTTTTACGATAATTAAAAAACTTGTAGAAAGTGTGAAAGAGAGAGAGACGGGGGGGAAAGGAGGGTTAGCAAAAGAAATGACACCATCCAGAGAGGGATGGATGCGTGGTTCAATGTCTGAAAAGACAATAATGTCCCGAATCTGGTGTCTTTAGAGACGTGTTTACCCCTTAACTCTCTGGGGACGGTGGTGCTATTTGGTTATTATCCGGTGGGCACGTCAGGTGTTCTGGAATCGTGTGATTTTGGCTTTACTAACATTTAATATTTTCCACCGTGGGATTCTTAATTCTCTTCGTCAAAATTTCTCGTACGAGCATGACATCATCAAGAATTTGGAACATGCTTTTGTCCAAAGTTCTAAAACAGATCGGAGAAATTGGACAAAAAGAATTATTTTCATTTTTTTTACTTTTTTTTATTTCATTAAAATATCAATAATATTTTTTAATTTTTTAATATTTATTTATTATATTATATTTTAACTATTCTACTTTAATTTAATTATTAATAAGTTAAAAAATTAACATTCAAACCTTAACTTTACAAAAATAATTTTTAGTCAAAATTTAAATTTTTAAATTTTTAAATTAGAATATAAAGTTCCAAATTAATTTTAAAATTAGAATATAAGTTTTAAAAATAATTTCAAAATTAAAATTATAAGTTTTAAATTTATAAATTATATATTAACTTAAAATTTTGAATATTAACCACTAAATTAGAACTTAAAATTTTAAGTACATAAAATATCATAAGCTTAAGGTGATAAATATATTTATATACTCCACCTTTCATAGTCTTTAAATGTTAAAATATGTTGTCAATGTTATTAAACATAAAATATTAGAAAATAAGTTCTCTATTTTATACCTCTAATGTGGTACATTCATAATAATTTTTAAGTATAAATCCAAATATTATTTGAAATTACTTATCTTTTCATTTGCCATGAATCTTCTTCATTCATTTATTTTGTATTTTCAAAAGTAAATGTAAATGAATGTGTTTAAAATGGTGAAAAAAACACCTTATTGTCTCTCTAGTTGTTACAAGTCTTCTCAAATTACAAAAATATTATTAACCACAAACTGTACAATTTTAAATGAATGACAATCATTGTCAATTAATGTCATAAAGTCTCGTAAAATTGAATCTAAGTACCAACGAAAGTAAAAGGAATGAGAAACAAGACAAATTTTCTCGATAAGGATAAAAGAAATTGTAATTGACCACAATTATTTCTTTCATATATATTATTCATCTTAACTTTTTTTTTTTGGTTATATATCAATTTTTTTTAATTTTACTAATTATTAATGTGAATTTCTCCTTCAATCAAAGGATGTGGATAAAAGATGAATTGTCTCTCTTTGAAATAAAGTTGCAAATATATGCTTAACTTATAACACATCTATATAATCTTTTTTGAGATAAGAAATATTGCTTGACGAACATAAATATTGAAGTTAAGTTAAGTATTATATCAAGTCTTGCATACTTGATTGAAGGCTTTGAAAGAACTATAATTATGTTAATAAATTGAACTAGATTATGCATTACTAATGTCTTATATTCGCCGTTAGAAAAATCAATTCAATTTAAAAGATATGTGTCGGAATAGTTATCATATAGAAACTTTAAATAAGAATAATAAAAAATATCTTAGTATTATTTCTAATGTTTCAAGTAAAATGTGCATATTAAAAAAACTTTCAACTTTATTATCTACATTGTACAATACAATTACAAATGCAAATTAATAGTTGCATAATAATGAGTTAGAAATTCGTTGATCCAAAAGCGTTTATGTTATAACATGTTCATCTTAGTTACTTATGATTTATAATGATGCTTAGAAATAGTGAGAATTCTCATGGATACCCATTAATGGATAATAGAACCTTTTTGTACTGCATGCTAACAAAGAAAATTGGTGGTTGAATTATCTCTTTGTGAAATCCACATAGTTCTTAAGGAGATATTTGTGGGCCTAATCATTCGCTTAGCAAACCATTTCTTATTTTATAATCTTAGTTGATGCATTTTTTTGTTGTAACATGTTTATTTATTATCTATTCATAATGTTGTGTTTGCTAAATTACTTGTACAAATTATAAAATTAAGGATAAAATTTTATAAATATTCAATTAAATGCATCTAAATAATCTTTGTGAGTTTACTTTCAAAATATTTAATTACTATTTTATGTTAGTAAGAATTAATATTGAATATTATATTTCACATATCCATACACAAAATAGATTAGTTAAATCATTCATTAAATGACTCCAAATAAATTTTGCAATTACACACTAAATTATCAATTTCTTTATGAAGCCATGTTATTTTTCATGTTACAATATTAATTTATCTTAGACTTAATACTTGTTGATAGAGTTGTAATTGATTAACCAATCAAAATTATTGTAATTAAATTGTACCTCTTGTAAATCTTATTCATAAATTTAAAAGATTATAAATTTTTCTGTAAATATATATTGGCAAATATTCATCTTATGCTTTCATAAAATGAAACTCACAAGATTATATATTGTTAATCAAATCATGATAGGATCATGATAATGAGATTGTTTAACTAATGTATAATCCTTTAAATTATTCCCAGTTATAGGATTACAAGGTAGTGCTCAATAAGAAGGTGGCAGGATCTCATTATCCCTTATTTAGAAACACTAATGCAAGTGTATAATTACTCACTAGAAAATGAGTTTAGTGAATTGACTTACTAAAAAAATACCTAAAAGTAGTCTTCCTTTGTCAATTAAGAGTTATTGGTAGCAATATTTTTAGTGATTCTTTGATTTGAAACACCATGATCATCTAATGTGAGGTTCATCATACTTAAATATTATTGTATAGGATTTACATGTTGTGAATTTTTAATAAGATGATCATTCGATATGATTTGAATTATTCGAAGATGTATAAGCATGCAAAATAGAATTTTGTTATCCTTTTTAAAAAATGAGATACTTTATGTGAGTGACAGAGTCATAATTTTAAAGTTTTTGGTTAAAATAAGGTATAAATTAAAAAAGAGTTATTAATGTTACTGATCAAATTATTACTTAATATTCACATACATAAACTCATTTTGTAGGAGTTTGATAGTAGGCTGTACCAATAGTCTAGTTAGAGTGTTAAATGATAATAAACTTAAATAGCATATTGATTCACTGTGAAATGGTTTATTTGAAGTGTTTACACATTTTATTATGGTATAAGAGCCATGATGCAGTATTAGATGTCAATAATGATCCATGGGCAAAATTAAATTTTTTGTTACAAATAACCAATGGTGTATATGATTATAAGAGTTTAAATGGATGAAATTAATTTTTATACCTCCTAACATCTTCATAACAAGCCTATGAGGT
Organism: Khaya senegalensis; assembly: GCA_032402905.1. Taxonomy (NCBI): domain Eukaryota; kingdom Viridiplantae; phylum Streptophyta; class Magnoliopsida; order Sapindales; family Meliaceae; genus Khaya; species Khaya senegalensis. Next base: position 3,125,721 of record CP135543.1, read on the forward strand.
CACACACAAATAATAGATGTAATGTTGATTAAATTTTAAATGTCACTAAAAATGATATTTTAGTTATTTCAAAATTAATGGTTTTAGAAGACAAGTTAGCATTTGCATTAAATTCACGTAATGTCTTATGATAAATGTCATAATTAATTTTATTCTTATTACGTGATATAATATTAGAACATGCCTTAAGATAAAATAAATGTTTTAAGATAAAGAATTTTCTTAATTGGAAAATACTAAAACATAACTATTTACTTAGATTAAGATAATTAATTGTCTTAAAATGCTTAAAATTCAAGTTATTTGTATTTTTTAAAATTTTTTTTTTGCAACATCTTATTTAGATAATTATTTTTTATTTAAAATTAAATTTTTATGATCATTATTTCTTTTATTTTAAATTTTAAAATTTTTGTTTAAAAAAATGTGATGAAGTTATATTTAAAAAAAAAAAATGATAAGTGTTATTACAAGAAAAGAATATATATTTTTGGCTCTTACCTAAAGTTACAAAGAGATAATAAAATAAAATAGTAATTAAAAATAAAAAAAAAGTTGCTTTTCATTTTGGGTAAACTAAATTGTTTTCAAGTGTTGAAACACTGTACAAAGAAACGAACATGGCAAGTTTGGCACACCTCATTGTACTGCACTACTAAGATTGTTTGCACATAATTTAATTTGCTCCGTGTTTGGCTCCAAAGGAAAAGCAAATTGATCTGCATTATATGTGCAATATAATGTAGATCAATCATTGCTCATAGGTCGGCCTTGTACTGCTTTATTTAATTTTTGAAATAATATAACATATTATAATAATATAATATAACAATAAAATGATATAATATATTTTTATTTTACATTATCAAATATCATATTCTAATATAATAGAGTAATATAAAAATATAATGTTATATTATATAATAATATATTATGATATAATTTTATAATATAGTTTATTATAATTTTAAATATATATATTTATATATGTTAATACAATCTAATGCATTATTACATTAAAAACAACTTAATTTATAATATAATATAGTACGTGTTATATCAAATATAGTATACATTTTTATTTAATTCATTGTAATATAGTCTAATCCAATGCATTTAAGTTTATTTTAAATAATATAATTTAATAGGTATCACTAAATAAGATTAAATGAATTAAAGAAACAAAAAATAAATTGTACTATAAGTTAATATATGTTTGGTGAACTGATATGTTAGACTATATTAATATTTATTTTTTGAAATAATACTAATATTTAATATATAATAAATAGAAAAACAATATATGAGTGTGTGCGCTTGTGTATTTTTATGCATGTGCGATATTTGTAATATATTATATATTATTTGGTAATATATGTAATATTGTAATATATTATATTATTATATTTTATTATATTATAGTATATCATATTATTAAATTAATATATTATATTATATTATATTTGATTTATAAAAAATAAAATTTCACTATTCTTGATCATACATGGATTGTCATACATCGACATCATTTTAAATCAATGAGCATCCCTTTAAATTATTATTTTTATTATCTACACAATGTTATAATCACTATTTTTATTTAATAGACCATTTTTCATAAATCTAAATTTTAATTTTCAATTAATGAAAATTAAATTTTAAATTTACCATGAACAGTCACTTAAATATTGATTGTAATAGTAATATTGTATATAGCAATTAATAAGTATTCTAATATGACCAGCAATGACCTAAATTGACAACAACAATAACTGAGAGATTTATAATATTTTATTATATTTTATTTATAAATTAAATAATAATCTAATAAAATCTTTTGTACTATTTTAAATGTTATATTATAATGTATTGTTATATATTAGCTAATATTGATGGTTACATATTATTATTTATATTATTTATATTATTTAAATATAAAATAAAAAATATATTTTGTTTATAATATAATGTAATGTACAGTTCAAACTTGATCTATACATGGGTGTAGGTAAAGCTTGATTAAAATTCTCTCACTAATTTTTTATTCTATGTAGCCCAGTGCACAAATAATATTTTACCAAATATGTTAATATTTTAATTTTGTACAAAAATTCCCTTTGTACAATGTAGACCTGACTGTTAAATATGATCACAAAATGTTACTTTACTAGTGTAGATTGATTTTAATGGTGAGTTAGATCTAAAATACTTCAAAAAAACTAATATTAACAAACGTTGGTACACTTCAAAAAAATTAATATCAACAAACATGAGTATGCAAACCGCCTTATATGACTCGATGTAGGTTTTTATTTCTTTTTATTATTTTACACTTGTTAGTTTATTTTTAAATATTTTGTAGGTTGTTTGTCATGCAATAAATTTACTTAAGGGTTTGTCACCATAATTAAAATTTAAATTTATAATATTTATGTGTGCTAAGAACCTCACCGCTTATGATTAATAACTCATTACAACATGTACCTCGTCATGAACCAAATATTTCTCATCTAAATACTTTTGGTTAGATTATGTATGTTCTTGTAGCTCCTTATATTGAATTAAAATAAAGCTCTAACTTCTTTTGAGCATGTATGTTAATTTTAACTCACTTTCTATTATCAAACATCTTAAACCCCTGAAAGATGATTTTATTATCGTATGTTTTATGAATTTTTATTTTGATGAGATAAATTTTCCATCATCATGGAAAAAAAAATAGTATCTTGAAGGCTTAAACCTTCTTGAAAAAAAATTAATGTGTATTATCATGATCCTCATGTCAATTAATTTGAAAATGAAGTATAAAAGATAGTATAACTTCAATGATTACAAATCAATTATCATATACATTTACTGACAATCCAATAATGAAGAAACTATATATTTTAATTGCCAATACACCAACCTAAGTGATTGTTCCTATAAAATAATATAATAATCTGACAATATATAAATTATCTATTGCAAGCCAAAAACATGGTATACTAATTAGTTCAAAAGATATTATTTTATAAAAAATAAAATAAAAAAATCTTGATTTTGTTAAAAATTATAATCACACGATAAACATTCCTATATTTTTTAAACCACTAACTCTAAAAGAATTAATTGTCTCTAAAGTGAGATAATAACCTAAAGTAACATCTATCTTTAAATTGACATTTGCTCTAGAAGATTTAGTTGTTCTTGTATAAGCACAAGAATTCACAATAAAAAAAATTAAAGTATACAAATTATGCATAAATAGGATAAATGTGGTATTGTAATAAAGTAACTACTGATGATGTATATGATCTTGGAATTGTTGATGAATGTAAACAAAGAAATGATTAATTTAGTGGAAAGAAGCAATTTAAAAATAATTCACTTCTCTTGTCAAATATAAATATTTGAACTTATATTCAAACACTTTAAGATGTGAAACTCATTGGTTGCAAATAGGTAATTATAAGAATTCGTAATGAAAATACGAGATCGCATGCAAATATAAGACCACATGCATAGAGCACAACTCATGCTCAAGAATTCTTACAAAGACTTGCAATTAGCTTTAATGACACATGTTCTCTTATTATGAATATAATTATATTTTAATTTGTGATAAATTTGACAATTTCAAAAAACCTTAATATACATCTTACGAATTTAGTGACAACTTATTATGTAAATCATTTACCGTTAATATTTATATAAAAATTCTTGAAAGATTTAGAATGCCTAAAGTATATAAATTAAAATACCATAGTTTGTTCTTAATCAAATTATAATGACCTATATATGGATTGAAATAATTTAAGAGTATGTGGTATAATCACTTGAGCGAATACTTAATAAAAAAGGATATATTAATAATCCAATAGATCTATTCGTATTCATAAAGAAATTTTAATGTAAATTTGTTATTATATCAAAATATATACATGAATATATTTGAAACTTTGGAATAGGTTTTAAAACTTGTAGAATACTTGAAAAATAATTGTAAAATAAAGGATTTAGGAAAAATTAACTAATGGCTAGGCTTGTATATTGAATATAAATCTAATGAAATATTTATCCATCAATATATTTATATTAAAAATTTTTAAAATATTTTCAATATGAATAAAACTCATTCATTAAGTATTTTTACAATTATTTGGTCTCTTGATCGTAAGAAGAATTCATTTATTTTTTTTAAACTAAAATGAGTGTAAAATAAATTTTTCCTTACTTCATGGAACAATAGATTTTAAATTTGGGATTATTTTATTACAATAAACTAATACAAAATTTAAAACTAATTGGTTATACAAATATTGATTATCTTTTTAATTCCTTTAAAATTTGTTCACATACAAGATATGATTTCACTTACAATAATACAACAATTTTATAGTAATCCACTAAGCAGATTTTCATTGTTACCTCTTTTAATCACTTTGAGATTCTTGCACTAAATGAAATAAGTTTTTCACATCCAAATACATACAATCTATCTTTTCTATAGATATTTCAATAATAATCTAAGAAAATAATGTTATTTGTTTTGTTCAAGTTGAGGAACAAAACATTAAGGGAAATCAATCAAAACATATATTACCTAAATTTTTTTTACACTTGTAAGCTTCAGAGAGTCAACATATTAATGTTAAACAAATATAATCCTATGATAATTTTATTAATCTCCTATTTAAAACTTTACCTACATTAATGCTTAAGAAGTTAATACATAACATTACATGCATTGGCTCTACTAGTTGATATTTATTGACTTGAAGAAGAGAATTTCATCAAGAGAAGTATACTCTATTAAAATAAAAAAAAGAACTATAAAAAATTTTGGACAAATATATATTATAAGCTTTTTTTCCTTAATCTAAATTTTATTCCACTAAATTTTATTAAATAAGTTTTAATAAGATAATATTAAGCACGTCAAACAAAATCAAAAACCAGTGTAATATAAGGTTGAGTGTTATGATTAAGTGGATTGTAAAATATCAATGATGTTCCTTGTAAAATATATATTATATACTTTTTCTTCTACAGTAAATAAGGCTATATATCCGTTTGAATGAAAAATTAACTAACTTAAAAATGTTGATTAATTTCATTTGAAGAAGGTTATCACTTTTTTATATTTCTCTTTTTATATGACTGAGGTAATGGTTTACTTACAATAATTTAATACTTTAAATATTTATTTTTTTTATTTTATAGGTCATGATATATTTGATGAGACTATATCTCATGTATATTTAGATTATTTTTATTGTAATTAATTAGATTCCCCCACGAAATCTAATTGATGAATAGCTTTACATTTTCTCACTAGACGCTTACCATTTTGCATGAGTCCCTACATTGAAAATTCACATTTAACTTTTTTTAAAATTTAATTATATATATACATAAATTTTGTTACATGTGTGTGTGTGTGCGCGCGTGTGCGCACGCATACATGTACTCTATTTTATAAAATTGTACTATAATAAATGAATTCAGTTAATGAGATCATCACTTCTAATTTCATTTATAAAATTGTACTACGATAAATGAATTCAGTTAATGAGATCATCACTTCTCATTTTATTTTCATAGTTTAAATATTTTTCTTCTTAATCTTAACTTATTTACAACAATTTTATAAAAACTTCAATGTTGAAAAACTATTTAAATAAAATAAAATGAACACTTTATACCATCTTGGAAAAAATATTTGATTCTATAGTGGAACGATGCTAGTTGACTAGAAATACATAAAACCAATACCAATTTGTCGCAATCTACTCATATTCCATAGGCAACGCAAGTACTTTTTCAATAGTAATATTGAAAATTATTATATATATATATAAATATATAGTTTTGAAATATTATTCTTATTATCTAAGATTACAAAATCGATTATCAAATCAGACAATATGAAAGTAAAATTAAATAAATATGTTAGAAAATTAACATTCAATGGCATTCTAAGTTAGGTAATGAATGGTCTCAGGAAAAAAAAAAAAAACCAAATAGAATATAATGAGTTTTAGAAAGGAGGCTTGCTCTGCAGAAACAAGAACATAAACTCTAGACTACCGCTAAAATGCTTTCCCATACAAAATATTACTTACCCAAATAATCAATCGTAAAACAATTTAAAATTTCACTAAGTCCTGAAAAAATTCTATATAACATTGGAAGCAACACAAAAGATATTTTATTAACATTAAATTTTAGTAAGACTTGCCTACTTTCCATTAAAATTTAATATTTATTACTTCTATTCTAACAATAATTGTGGCTTAAAATTCTCACTACACTCAATACTATGGACACATCCTAAAGCCGTAATGAATATTCATTAAGTGTCCTAAAACATGATGAAAAGAAGCTTAAAAAGCCACATACCAGGAGCAACAAAGAAATTGCATTTGGTTTCTGCTTAATAGTAAACTATTATTTGAAAAATAAGTAAAATGGCACTGAAACAATTAAGTTCTAATAGAACCTAAAAATACGCCCCAAATTTAGAAAAACACTCTCACAACACCAAATTTCAAATCAACTTCTCAACTCTATTTAGTCTTAACCTTTGAATAAATTTGAACTACACAAGAAATCTTGATTAAGAATAAACATAAATAGTATAAGTCAATGGCCAACAAACATAATATTTTATTTGTTAGTATCTTTGGGAATAATGGTCCATAAACCTCCCAAAAGGGCATTTGTTTGTTAGGTGTCCTTAACAAATCATCAAAGGTCCCATATAGTCTCTGCTTATATGTTCCAGCTATTAGCAATTCCTACATTCATTGTCTTAGTAACGATTGCCTCAAGAACTACTATTACTTTGCTCTCTTAGAATGTTGCCTTTTGGGCACTGTTTAGCAACATGCCCAGAAAAATTGTGTATGTTAGAGATGGTAGTTAGGACAATCACGTGCCAAGTGACATGTCTTCTTACAATTGTTGCATGCATTGTTATTTGTGCAAATAGCTACAAAATGACCCTTGCTTATAATAATTATTGCATAACCACAAGTCCCTGTGTGTTAGTGGGGGAGCAGTGCAGTTTCTTGCACGATGTCCAACTTTGCTACAAGTGTGGCAGATACTCTTATTTGGACAGTTCTCAATCATATGGCCAAGTACTTGACAATTCCAACATAATGCCTTAATGGTGCATTCTGAAGCAATGTGGCTACTGAAACAATTGAAGACATAATCACTTAAAAATACATTAATGGCACCCATGAATTTTAAGCAAGAATAAAATTCAAAAGAAAATCAAAATCTTTCATTGATGTGAGTTATACTTCATCAAATATTACAATGCTAAAAGTGAAAAAACTTACATGAAAAGAAAGTTGAAAATCACACAAGTTGATAGGCCTATTCTGTGGGCCTCCAAATCTTTAAGTCTAATTATTCTAGGAAAGTTTCTAAAGCCCAGAATTTGTTCCCACATCAACTATTAGAATTTTTGCAATTGCTTTTCATCTTTCCTTGTGTGTATAGCGGGTCTTTATTGCTAGAAGTTGTTTAACATTACAATTGGTTGCCATACCTTGTTGAAGAGTCATTTTCTACTATTTAATGTTGATGTCCTTTTAATTTCAGAATCATTTCTTTAAGTTGAATATGTCATAGCATATATAAAGACTAAAGCAAGTGAGAATTGTATGTATGGCCTATAATCTCAGCATTGAATAAAGAAATTTTGTTCTTTAAACAAGTTTTGCCTCAGATTACCAAAGAACTCTGAATTCTAACTTGGTATTAGAGCATATAACTACTAATGATAATTTCTCCAACTCTACATAAGTAACAACAATGCATCCCAATATTAACCATTTAGCCATCACTTTTTCAAATATAATTAAACTTATTGATTTGAATTTTCTTTTGTGCAAATATTAAGTTTTACCTTCAATTCGAGGTAATGATCTTAAGGACTATTTAGACTCAAAAATAGTCCCACCAAACAAGTATGAAAATATTATTGATAAAGATGGAAACACCATTACTATTGTTAATCTTGCATACAATGCATGGAAGAAACAAGATTAACAGTTTACGGGATGGTTATTGTCAACCTTAAGTGAATCAATACTGGCATTAATAGTAGGTTGCTCTACTTCATCAGAGTTCTAGGAATCACTTGAAAAAAAAAATCTTCTTAACTAAATTTATGGCCAAAATAGTTAATCTTAGAAGCCTTTTAACCTCTACAAAGAAAGAGAACATAAGAGTGACAAAGTACTATCAAAAAAGAAAAAGCATATTTGATGCTTTGAGGGCATCAAGTGATAATTTAATAAATAAAGATCTGATTATGTACATTCTAGGGGGTCTTAAAAGGGACTTCAAATTAGTGATAGTGAATATGTTCTCAAGGGCTGGAATACCAACTTTGGAAGAAGTATATTCAATTCTTCTAACTCAGAAAAATATACTAGATGGCTGGAATGGTTTCTTAAATCCAAACTTTCAACAAAAAGTGTTAGCTAATCTTGCTTACATCGGTTAGTATTAAAAGAGAAGTTAGAACTCTTCAAATCAATGCAAGAATACCTTTAACAATTAAGGGTGAGGCAGAGGAAGGACTGAAAATGTTAAAGAAAGCAAACCAAAATGTCAGATCTGTTTAAAAGTTGATTATACAGCAGCTGATTATTGGCATAGATATAACAAAAATTTTACTTCTTAACAACAAAGACAAGAAAGCAAAAGTGTCTACCTTACAGGTTTTGAAACAAGCATGGATCTAGCTTGGTATACGGACAGTGGATTGATCAACCATATGACCAATGCACTTTAGAATCTTTCAACAAGTTCAGAATACAAAGAAGTTAACAAAGTGGCTGTAGGTAATGGTCAGAATGTTAAAATTTCTCATATTGGTTTCTTTAATTTTCACACACGTCATTCTAAATATATCAAGCTTGATAATATGCTATATGTTCCCAGCATCACCAAGAACTTTATTAGTGTCTTTAAGCTACTTCATGATAACAAAGCCATTATGATTTTCAACAAAAATTTTTATGTTGCGAAGGATCTAAAGAGAGAGAAAGGTCTACTCAAAAAAGTGGCTAAAGGGGGCTTGTACAAACTGCTGGAATGTTCAATGTCTTCTAAGAATTTTTGTGACTCAGCATATTTTGATTCCTATACTGATTGTTTAAGTTCAAAATCTAAATTAGTATGTTTTGTCTCTGCCAAAAATGCAATATAACATAAAACTCAAAGGGATTTAGAACTCTGGCATAATAGGTTAGGTCATCTTCATGCTAGAATGCTGAAAAACATTCTCCCATCATGTATTGAGTTGAATAAAATCAATGAAGACCAAGACACTTTAGTTTTCACTCCTTTTTTTCTGTCCAACATATCAATATAGCAAAATGCATAAATTGTCTTTTAAATCATCTAAAGTTAAGACCAAGAAGGTGTTAGAACTGGTTCATATAAATTTATGCAGTCCAGCTCCAATTGCTTCACTTAATGAATATAGATTTTATATAACCTTTGTAGATTATTATCCTAAGTTCACATGAATTTTTCTTTTAACCTATAAATTTGATACTTTCACTATCTTTAAACATTTTAAAAGTTAAATTAAAAATATACTTGAATGCAAAATTAAAACCATTTAAAGTGATATAGAAAGAGAATTTAAACCTTTTTAAAGTTATTTAAGAGAATAATGACTAACACTCAAATATGCTTATCCATATACATACCATCAAAATGGCAAAGTTGAGAGAAAATAGAGATATTTGGTTGAAATAGAATTGACCTTGTTAGCTTAGGCTCATATGCCTTTAAAATTTTGGTGGAAAGCCTTTTACACATTAACCTACCTCATAAACTGATTGGCAACGCCTATATTTCAAAGTAAGTAACTATATGAACTTGTGTTTAGACACAAACCAAATTTAAAATTGTTAAAAGTCTTTGGATGTAAATGTTATCCTTTTCTTAGACCTTACAATAAGTATAAGTTAAGTTTTCACACTTTAAAGTGTGTATTCATTAGATATAGTTTATATCATAAAAGATATCTTTACCTATATCCATTAAAGAGAATCTACATTACTAGAAATGTAGTATTCAATAAGGAAAAATTTTCTTTTACCTCTAACCTAAACTTGATCTCACACATGATGAATCAAACTCTACCTTGCCATTCTTTACCATATCAAATTGGTACAAATATCAACATGCTGACACTCAACCAGTAGGCACATATTTCTCCACAGCTATTTCTGATGTAGAATCTCCTTCTTATTCGAATCAAGAATAATAAAGACAACCAAGCATTGATATGTTCTTTAGATCACCTCACTCAAACTGTTCATGCTAAGATTCTGATCAAACCTTATAGTTAAGGTAAAGTATCCAAATTGAAACTACAACTGAAGAAATACTAGTGAATGAAACACAAGTTCTAAAGAATTCCAAGTGGAGGATAGCCATAGAAGAAGAATTTCAAGCTTTAACTAACAATCAAACATGGGACATGGTACCACACTCAATTGATAAGAAAGTTGTAGAATACAGGTGGGCGTTTAAGATCAAACAAAATTCAAATGGTACAGTGCAAAGACAAAAAGCAAAACTTATTGCCAAAAATTTTCTACAAACATTAAAGATCGACTTTGCAGAAACCTTTAGCTTTGTAGTCAAAACAACAACAATTAAGGTGATATTAACATTAGCAGTCCAAAAATATGATGTCTGAGACAAGTGAATATAAACAATACCTTTTTCAATGGAGAATTGAATGAGATAGTTTACATGACTTAACCACTAGGTTTTGAAGATAAAAAAGCTCTTACCCATGTCTACAAACTCAAGAAAGCAATACATGAACTTAAATAGGCTCCGAGATCATGGTTCAACAAACTTAAGTCAGCACTTAAAACCTGTAATTTCAACAATTCCAAGTCTGATGCCTCATTGTTTTATAAAATTGATGGCTCAGGAACTGTCTTGTTATTGATTTATGTCAATGATATCATTGTCACTGGAGAAAACATCGTAAAAATTAAAATCTTAATAAAAAAATTAAATGAAACTTTTACACTCAAGGATCTTAGAAACCTCAACGATCTTAGAAACCTCAACTTCTCTCTAGGACTTGAGATTATAAGATCAGAAGGTTGTCTTCATATGTCATGGACTAAGTACATCACTGATCTTCTCATCAAGACCAATATGCTGAACAGCAAAGAAGTGAAGATACCAATGGTAATAGGTAATAAACTTAGCAAGTATGGAGGAAAATCCTTTGAATTTGGAACACTTTACAGGTCAGTAATAGGATCTTTGCAATATACAACTCTCATTAAACCAGACATCATATATTCAATAGACAAATTGAGCCAATATATGCATGAACCTAAGGAAGAACACTAGAATGCCTGTAAATGTATTTTGAGATACTTAAAAGAGACTATACATTTGGGGTTAAAGTTCAGCAAATCGGACATATTTGATTTGGTTGAATTTTCAAATGCTGATTGGGCATTTGATCTTGATGATAGGAAGTCAAAAATTGGATACTGCATTCTTTTGGGCAACTATCTGGTCTCTTAGAGTTCAAAAAAGTAACTTGTTGTAGTTAGATCTTTTGTTGAGTCAGAATATAGAGCTTTGGCCTATGTTGTTGTAGAATTAAGCTGGATCAAATTACCGATAAATGAAGTAAAAATTTAGTTAAATCAAGGGGCTGTAATATGAATATATAGCTTAAGTGTTGCTGCTCTTGCCATCAGTCCAGTTTATCATGCACGAACAAAACACATTAAGATATATATATATATATATATTCATTTTATGCGAGACAAGATTGCCAACAAGGAGGTTACATTTAGGATATACTTACAGATAAACAAGTAGTAGACACATTAACCAAACTTCTGCCTTAAGACAAATTCACATTCTTCAGAATAAGGATTAAACTTGAAGAAAGACAGAAGCTCAACTTAAAAAGGGAGTTGAAAATCACACAAAGCTTCAAGTCCAGCTGTTATGGGAAAGTTTTTAAAGCTCAGAATTTGTTCCAATGCCAACTATCATAATTTTTACAATTATTTTTCATTCTTCCTTGTGTGCACAGCAGGTCTTTGTTGATGGGAGTTGTTTAACATTGCAGTTGGTTGCCATACCCTATTGAAGAGTCATTTTCTACTCTTTAATACTGATGTCCTTTTAATTTCAAAGTCATTTCTTTAAGTTGTATATGTCATAGTGTATATAAAGACTGAAGTAAGTAAAAATTGTGTGTATGACTTGTAATCTCAACATTGAATAAAGAAATTTCGTTCTTCAAACAAGCTTTGCCTTAGATTGCCAAAGAACATTGAATTCTAATTAGGAATTCTAGTTTCTTAACTTCCCTAAGGCTAGCTCAAGTTGCTAAAAATTAAGAAATAAAGAAATATGAATATCTTTACTTTCTAAAACTTCATTTGTCAAATTCCATAATTTGGACTAGAAGATTTAAAAAGGATCCTAAAGTGCTTGTGATGCATTTGGTTGCTAAGGGTTAAAGTTGCATCTAAGTGCATGTAATTTTTAAGACAATGTTTCCAAAAACACTGGTCCGGTAGATAAGATCACTGAAGTAGAAAAATGATGCTAGACCTAATAGTTACAAACGTAATCTAATGGTGGTGGTTAGGAGGGAAGACATAAAAAAACAATAATAGAATAGATGGTCAAATAGTTAAGGTAAAAAATTGAGAACTTCAGTGTAACATCTTGAAATTTTTATACTCTTAAAACTTTGTCATGGAGTTATAATACAATGTTTTTGAGAGTTTTGATAAGAGAGAGAGTTGACCGGTATTTGAAACAGCGTACTGTATGAGCAGAAAATACAGTATTTCATTACCGGTATAAAAAAAATGTGACGACGGAAGCGGAACACTGTAATTTTCGTCGTGCGTGGCCGACTATATAAGCGGAAAGGGGTCGAAAAATCCGAAAAACAAAAATTCACTTTTTCCTCCATTTTCTCACTCTTCTCTCTCTCCTCCCCACGGCTCTCTCTCCTGTGAACAGTGATTTTCTTCACCGAACCTCGGATCACCTCACCACCGGCGAGTGGAGGACCGCCGCGAGTGCAACGCCGCCAACCCCGCCCCGATCGCCGCTGCCACGCGCCCTCATGGGCCGCCCGAAACTTCGCCGACGTAAACTTTGATGGGGGATTCACGGCGGACGGCGGCGAGTTGACCGACACCTCCGGCGCGTCTGGCACCGTCTCACCGCCCTCTTCACGGTGGTGTGCCCCGTTTCGGCATTTGGTCACCGGATTCCGGCGTAGGAAGGCTGATCGGGAAGGGGTGTTTCCGGCAAGATTTCTGGCGACCGGTGTAGCTCCGGTGGAATCTGAACCGACCAGTGTGCTCTCCGACACTCGTACACCAACGCGGTATGTTTAGATCTCAATTTGGAATGAGTTTCGATGATGATTTTAGGGTCCAAAGTAGGTTCCTTAACATCTGAACATTTAGGATGATTGGTGATTTTGAAGGCTTTAATTTGTGTTTTGTGGCATATGGACACCATGACCAGCATCCCGACATCGCAAGGATCGCGATGGTGTGTTCCGATCGTGAAACGGAAACCAAAATTTCGTGGGTTAAATAGTATTCGTAAATAGTATTGGTGAACAGTAACTTGCACGTTTTTCGAGAAAAATTTCGTAGCGTACGAAGGAGTATTTCGAACGCGTATACCCTCTCCGGGACAATTTTTCATCATTCGTATAGGCATTGGGTGCCTGAAGGTAAGATAATATAATATTTAAATTGTGAAAAAAAATTGATTTTTATATTTGTAATGTTTATAATTGCATGAATATACATTATAATAATGAGTTAAATTGTAGAAAAGTCCCATTGACGGGGAATGGGCATGATTGTGTAATTAGAAGTGTTAATATCCGTGTGTTAGATATATATATATATATATATAGTTATAAGCGTAATACCATTACCGTCGACCTGCAGTGCTAGATTAGGTATTCTAAAATACCTATACAGCATTGTATGTCCCATGTTTGTATTTACATATATTTATATGGTAGGAACGCTTGTATATACACACGTAATTATGCCCTTATGATGGAATGATTGAGTAGATGCTGCATTCGATGTTTTGCAATGCTATTCGAATTAACATGTGTGCATACGTTAGTATATTATATTTATTGTGCCGTAGTAAGGTAATGAGTATATTTTTACTTGTGATGACATGTTGGGATTGCGTGTAATAACGCAATATATGATAACCGATTAAAATATGTTTCTGCGAATTTGTATTAATAGTGGTATAGTGTATCCATGTGTTCGAATTGTGATATATTTCTATGTTTTTATCTTGATTGTCTTATGGGATATTTATATGCTAGAGTGGAATATGTTTTTATAACTAAGTACTACTAGCCTTACAACAAATCCATATGTATGAAGTCCTTTTAGAATATAAGGACTAATAAATGTGTTGCATAGGTAATTATATTACCTATCCTGAAATTACTAAAATGCTGCTTGATTAATGTAGGCAAAATAGTCATGTTGTTATGACTGAGTCGACTATGAATAAATCTGTGTGGATAACCCGTATAATTGGGATAATTAGGGATCGGTAGTTTTTCCGTTACCCTAGTAAAGCCGCTTAGGACGGAGCAGTATCATTATAATAAGACTGTGGTGCCCTTCGAGGTATGATGAACCCACAGCAGCTCCGGATTGATAATAAGACTGTGGTGCCCTTTGAGGCATGTTGAACCCATAGCAGCTCCGTATTGATGGTAAGACTGTGGTGCCTTTCGAGGTATGTTGAACCCACAGCAATTGAGAAATGATAATAAGAACCATAGTGCCCGTGGGGTATGTTGAACCCATGGTTGGAAGCGGCTGTTTTCCATAGCGTCTTTAAGTACGTGCAACCCATAACGGAACTAATTATACTGTTGGTTTAAGGAACCCGGTATGGGCGAATGACCATTGTATGCATATATTGAAGTGTACGGTGGATATCATGACCACGATTCATAATTTATTTAATTATGACAAATCTATAAGGAAATGAATCCGTGTGCTTATTAGATTCAAATGATATGGTAGAATACTTCTATCTGCTAAGAGTTGCTTGTGTTAGTGTGAATTGCAATGAGGCAATAACACGTTGTGTTTTATTTGGTATGGGGACTGTCATGGTTTTATTGTGTAGGTAGGGCAGCTTATAGGTATAGGCAAACTCTTGCCGAATTCCTATAAGAAATACTATTCATATAGCTATTCATGACCTCCCTTTGTATTCTGGTTTTCGTATATAAAGGTGGGTCTAGGACTACCTTTTATTGCAGTCACAATCGGGTTTTCATTATGTCTATAAATGGCGGAAATGGTTGAAGTCGGATTACACTTTGATAGGTCTCAATTATTTAAGAGAGAACTTAACTTTGTAGAGACAGGAAGCTAGCATTAGCTTGAAAATGGAAGGTTAGGAGTTAAATAAGATAATGGGTTAGGCAATATCTAGGCCGCGTCACTTCTAGTATATAGAATCTTGTCTAGTTCACCGGAATGCTTATGAAACAAAAAGAATATGGGTGAATCCATAAGAGATTAAAGATCATGTGAGAAGTTTGAGAATATTATTGAAAATGTGTATTGGATGTATTGCGGGTCATTTGATTTATTAGTTTACACGTTTATAAGTGTATTTATGAGTTTACATTGTTATCATCCGTACACGTTAGTGAACGACTAGGATTAAATTGATATGTGACCTCATAATAGTATAGTCAATGTTTAATGTAGGTGAAAGAATTCCTAGTATGGGATAAAGAATGGAGGATATGTAATTGTGATTATAGTATAACTGTTAGGTTGTCTTGCTTCAGTGAAAATAAAGAGATAATATGAATGTATGATAACTTAGACTGGTAGTGAACCAGTATTGAGATAATTGTGATACGTGGATCGGATATTTATGTTCCATCTTCCTCAGCTGGGCTTGTAAGCCAGTTTCTAATGGAGGTGTGACGTTAAGACTGTGGTATCCTGAGGGGTAGGTGGAATCCACAGCTGTCCACCAAATGGCCAGTGGCCTAGAGTAACAACCATGATCCATTATGTTCCTTAGTATAATCGATCATTTGTAAACGCAATAAATTTTCTATTACCAACCTTCCGGGAGTGGAAATGGCATACAGAAACAGTGTTATCGTTTTACTAATACCCTTGGTTGTATCTAAATTTAGGTGTTTGAAATATTTGTATCCTATGTGGGTATTGATTGTGTGCCTAGGATATTTTGGCTATCTCGGGCCGAGTGTGTGATTGATACTGTGTGGTTATACCGGCTTCTAAGTAGTTCCTCTGTCTGGGCCGCGGTATTAGTCGTTATTTATACGAATAACTATGTAATGATTTTATATGATCATGTTGGTGTTCGTTGATATGAATAGAAATAGAATGTAAACGGACACAGGTGATAACGTGATTCATTTAGAAAATATATTGATTGAGATTGCATTATCTGTATATGGCATATCATGAGGAGTGTTACTCTGATTGAGATATTTATACCGAATTCATAGATGATATAGTGCTTAGAATTCAAGAGGAGATGATATGATATCTTGTGTACATTATTGAGCATATGCTTGTTGGAACATGTATATTGATATGTGGACATGCATTTACTTATGTGTGTGGAATTGCATGAAATGGCTAAAATAAGTAGGGATTCAGGTAACATGCTCCTTCCTTTATTTAAGTATTGTATTATCTTACAGAGCCATGTGGTGTGCTCACCCCTTTGTGGGATTACTATTTTCAGTGATTACGATATTGCGGTAGCGGTTTCGGAAAGTGCAGTTGAGGCAAAGATTTTCGGACGGGGCATAGTATATCTAAGGTTTAGGCCATTGTTATGTAATTCCTTTTCTGTGTACTCTGAAGTATGAATTTCATTAAAATGCATAACAATTCTTTAGAAAAAAAAATAATACTATTTTAACTGTTACTATTTATGTGGTTACTTCTTATAAACTCTTTTGAATAAATAAAAACTTCGCTTCACTATGAGAAAGCATTGATCTTTGTCTTTTCGATAATTTCAATGTACTATATGCCACATGAATAGAAATGAAAGGAAGGGGGTGTTACATTCAGGTAGGGAAGATAATAACAATGGTAGAGGTAGAGGAAAATGCAACATGGTATATAACACCCCTCTATTTAAAATCAACCACATAAGATATAATTTGAAATTTTTTTTTTTTTTAAACATAAAGATATATATATATATATATGGGTCAAGTATTACAAAACACCCTAAATTTAATTTAAGTCAAGAAACGTATTTATAGCCAAAATAATTAATACATATGTATATATATATATATATATATATATGCGAAAGTTGGATATGTATAATATCCTGGTTACACACATAATCCATAGTATGTAACCCAAAAATATAAGTTTACTGTACCAACGTGTGTATATATATATATATATATATATATATATACACATATACATATAGATACATATGCATAATTAAGCATTAACACCAAAAATACCCCCATTGTCAAAATACTAGCCCTGTTAACGTATCGAAGAGTTTGCATCCATATCCCGCGGTGTCACATTACCTGTAAAAAACCACAATCCACAAAGGGTGAGCGAAACAGCTCAGTAAGGAAACATAATATTCTAGTACGGAATTTGTTTCCCTATCATATATACTATACGATACTGATGACATATAGATTATTAAACTCATATCGCCTTAACATAATTTAACGAGATAAATACACCCTGACCATATACTCTGTATCACTATCCACATAATGTATCACTATCCACATAATGTATCACTATCCACATAATGTATCACTATCCACATAATGCTCATAGTTATTATATAGAATATAAATAAATTTACATGCATTTTGAAATAAAAAACATATGACATTTTTAATAAATTATCGACAAATATATGACCGGTCGCGCTAACACAGTTATGGATCGTGGTCACAAAGTAAATTCGCCCAACCCTCATCCATTCACACCACTCGTCTATCGGGCTGAGTATATATTTTATATATGATTGATCATATAATCTGGCTATAACCAAGCAAGCGGGTGTAAAGGGTATCTGAATATTCGAATCCATAACTAATGTAGTCACACAATTAATACCATATGGCCTAAAACCATGCATTTATTTTTTATTTTTTTTTGAAAACTATTGTACATTTAAACCATGCACAATAAATACCACATATGCGCACCTATACACACAGAAATGATAAATAATGTTCACATCTCGATTTTATGCGCATATGAAATTCGTTAACATAATGAATGTATAATGCACTTGCGGATAGTGATACCTAACCAACAATTTATAACACTTCTATAATCACATACATTCGCAAATACCCAGCCTATCAAATTTGTTGGGATTTATTCATCACAATTATAATTTCTACTATCACCATAAATATATCGTATACTATCTAATATTAATGGATAACCACATCAATGCATCATTTACTAATAACGAAAATTTACATAATAATTATAACTACTATAATTATTATGACAACTAACGTGCAACGTCCTGAATATTACAATCTATTCTAAATTCTATTAACCACGCTCCGATCACACGGCCATAATAATAATTCATTTATGCATTCCAACAACCATATAAAGTATTATACATACATAACACATCAAAATATTTCTAAATCCCCACAATAATAACCAAAGTTACCATTTTACCCTTCCTTCAAATTTTTTCTCATTTTGTCCACCCAAATCAATTCCTACTAATTTCATTTACTCCCTAACATGCCTATACACATTCAAACATACCATAACATGTTAAAATATATCCTTTAGAGGCTCGATAAACAGTACTCCAAATTTACTATTTTGCCCCTCTTTCAAATTTTCTTCCATTTTATACATTATTCTATACCTAATTTCATCTAAACACCATTCCTAAATCCATTCCTACACAAATCAACCACCAATCACAAATTCCATAAAAGAAAATTACATTTCCTTACCTTAAAATATGCCAATTGCTTGATTAAATCTCCCAATACCGTAAAACTACCTAAATCACCATTAAAAACCATAAACCACTTTTAAAAACCACTTTTCAACAAACCTATAAATTGAAACTTAGTGAAATCAAGAACTTTTACTGTCAGATTAAAGCTCTCGACGCGTAGAACAATTTTTTCTTCTGCGATAACGCGTTTAATCGAGCGGATTAAAAGATTTTGCTTGATTTTTGTCCAAAAAATTGAAAGAGAAAGGGAGAAGCACCTTACGGCAAGGAAGAAGAAAAAGTGAATTTTGTTTCAATTTTGAAAAGTCAACCCATCTTATCCAAATTCATATTTTTGAAAATTATACTATTGCCCAAAAATATTTCAAAGTTTGCATTTAGCTCCCAAGAAAATAATGAGACTACTCAAGCCATTTTTATATTCTTTCATTTTAGTCCATCAATTTTAATTACCACTTTTTCTTCTAATTTCTTGTGAAAAGACCATTTTACCCATTATAAACAAAATTGGTCACTTTGGTCCTTTTTCATCCTTTATAGAGAAATTCACATCCTGTTTCAATTCCACTTTTTCTATATCTTATTTATAACATTTACAAGAGTTCTGGGTGATCAAAATCTAGCAGAGTCCTTCCGACCCTTAACGTAATGACCATTTTGCCCTTTTTAGAAAAATTGTCCATTTTTGTCCAAAATAGAAATTTTGGCATTCTTATGCTTATAAAATCTATCTTTCCTTCTAACACATTCTATCATACTAATTTATACTCTTGACATCTAGTTTGATCAATCAAAACTTTATCAAATGACGAATTTGACCCTTTTTTATTTCCGACTTCCCAAAAATATACCAACCGCGTCTCGAATTGAAATTAAATATACCAACATAATATTTATGAAATTCTAAGAATTTTTATGCGATCAAAACTCACTTTGGCCTCAATTTTGAGTGAAAAGACTATTTTGCCCTTACCCGACAAAATAACTAATTTAATCGATTTTCACTCGATCTCCTTCCAATAACTCCATAAAACATTTTCAAAGACAAGAGATAATAAAAAATTAGGGTTTATTCATATCTGAGTGTCACATGGTACCATTTATTTGAAATGCATTGTGTCCCCAGTATTTGGTAACTTTGGTCATTTTGGTGCTAACAAGAGATATGGAGATTGAAATGTTCCATTGAGTATGGCCATAGCAAAAACAAATTGGTTAGAAGAGAAGCTCGTTCGTATATTTCAAAATTTACAACTAGCCACGATAATATACAAATTTTATTAAAAGAAGATAAAGTCTACCAAGAAAACTTGAAGTTATTTATACAAAAAAAGTATAGTGAAATTTTAGGCTACATTGGTAAATTTTCAAAATAATATTTTGAAAATGACAAAATTATTTTTTAATTTACTATTTTCAAGATTAGAAAATACATTTTATAGCATTTTATAAACTCCAAAAAAAAGAGTAAAATAATTAAAATGAGCAAAAGTCAACACCTGTTTTAGAAAATGAAAGAAAGTAATAAAAGTTTGTTGTTCTCAATTTTAATGTTATGATTTCAAAGACAAGTTTTTTGTTCTACAAAACAAACTAAAAAGAAAAAAGAAAAACCATATAACAAACATGTTTCTAAAGAATTTTTGTTTTCAAATATGAAACATCATTTCCAAAATTTTGGCTAAACAACCACTTCAAACCTACCATTACATGCCATTGTATGTCACACCTAAATCGAAAGATCCAAAAATGTAACAATCACTACATTTTCATAAGGTATATCTTCTATTGATAACTCACATAAATTTGTAAGGTCTCTAGTATTACATAAAAATCATATAACATGCATGCACTTATTATTTGTGCAACTATAAATATTTTTTCCATTTCCATAATTCACATTATATAAAAATAATGCATAACATTTACAAATGTAATATTTTAAAAACGAAAACGTTTTAAAAAAATTTTGTAACCTTTTTAAAATATTTCTATACATAATCATGGAGAATACTAGATACTTAAATAATTTTTCAACAAAATGTCTATAACAAAAGTCAAATATCCGGTATGTAGACCATAATCTTTTCAAAACTATATAATTTAAAAATATTTTTTAAAAAAAAAAATGTGAGTACAAAACTCAAAGAATAGATGGACTACAGTAAAGTGTAAGCATAATACATGAGTAAGATCATCAAATTTAAAATTTATAATAGTTTACAATAATTCAAGTCATTCAACTTATAAACAAAATAAGTTATAGAAAATATTTTTTATATTTAAAATCTATGAAAAATTCAATAAAAAAATATAAATCTATCGTAAAACTATTCCTTGAGACATCTCTCAACGTATATCTAGTTGATATATTGAGATCCACTAATAAGTTATTTTATATCGTCATATAAAATTAAAAATTATTAAGCCTATTTATTAACATTAGTTGGATAAAAATATAGTAACAAACATAATTTATTTAGTAGTAATCTCTTCTTTACTTTATATTAGATGGTAAAGGCAAAACTAGGTAACTTCTCCCTTACTCTTTTTTCTAGTAGGGGCAGAAAATGTATATATAATCTAAGCATATAGATATATCTATGCATAGACGCCCTCATATCGAGTACTTACACCAAAATCTCAAATCATGAAATTATGCTAGTAACTCGTATTATATTTATCAAATATCAGTATAAAATCATTTTACCATAAATCATTCATTCATAAGAAAAATTTCATAAGTCTTTAAATCTATTTTTTTAAACCTACTCTTACTCCAACATTTAATCATTGATTCCAAACTTAAAATATTCAATTTAAATAGTACATGTTCTTGACATAACATTCAAGTCAAAATATATACAACAAATATGTAATGAAATAACCACTATTTCATTTGACATAAAGTATTCAACACATGAATGCATTATATTGTGTTCAAAACATGTATGAATATGGCTAAAACAATCACTTAATTAAGTATTTAATAATTGAATACTTAACAAAGTATTTAGCACTTGAACTAGTCAAGAACTGTTGATTCTAGTCATTATATTAAACATTTTGGTACAAACAACTTTAATATCATCATGTGTTAATTAATTTTCACAATTTTAAACACTTTATAATTTCAAAATTAAATACATAACACTTTATCAAAGCCTAAACATGTGCCTAAATAATTCACAAAATTTTATATTCAACCAAACACCACCAAAAACTAAATTTATCTCAACATCATGCATGATTAATATCTAACAACAATTCAACAAACAACATATGCTTTGATACCACAAATAGATTTTTTAGCATGCTTATTACCCAAAATTTTATGTTGAATAAATTGATAAATAAAATTTTAAACTTGAAAGTTAAACAATTTATTTGTTTCTTAAACTTATTGAAATGTTTAATTTTTTAAAACATTAAAAGGACTATGGAGACCTTTCTTTATGTTTAATCCACCCGTAATAAAGCTTATTTGAGCTTGGATGTGTTTTTTGTTTCTTGAACTTTTCTTTGAAATAAAAGTGAAAATTTTAATATTCAAAACTCCAACAGTAAGAAAAAAAAAATCATAATTATGAATTTAAAAAATTCGTAAGTTTTCTACAACTTTATCATCTTTTATATGTTATACCAACACATCTTATGTGCAAGTCACAAACTTTTACATAACAAATTTGGTTTTATCTCAAATTATACTTATTTGGTCACAATTGTGTCAAGTGTTAGCTTATAATTATGACACTTGTCTACTTACTAAATTACATAGATTTACTTTAATAATTAATATATAATCATATTATATATTAATTATTTAGTATAATATATAATCACATTATATATATTACAACTCATTAATTAATATATAATCTTATTATCTACCAATTCATTTTGAAATTACTATAACATCATTTTAAAACAAGTGTTATATTTAAGTGAACCAGCATTTAAAAATTCTCTTTAATATTTGGAAATGATCTCAAATAAATTTCTTATCCATTTGGATGTGATTTAATAGGTTCACCATAAAGCTAGTAGTAGATGTATATTAAAATTTCGAATCAAACTCTTTTATTTATTTGATATTTAATAAATCATCTCATAATTAATTAAATATATTTACAAACCAAGATTAATATCTAGCAATATATCATGGCCACCCAAATTATAATGAAGTGATAAATTTTAAAATGAACCTTTCTATAATTAGTTGCAATGCAATTCAATCCTTTCATCGTACTATGCTTCAATTGGATCAAAGTTAGAGTGAACTATTAAAACCTCTATATCTAATGTTATGTATAATGATTTTTGATATTATGATTTATTTTTATTGTATTATGCTTTGATTGGATCAAAGTCAGAGTAAACTATCAAAATCTCTATATTTAATGTTATGTATAATGATTTTTAATATTATGATTTATAAAGTATATCGTTATTGAAAATTACTTCTTAATTCTACACTTCACCTTTACCAAAGATTTCTTAAATCATATCTCTATCATTTACATAGAAGATACTCTTGTAATGTATTAAAGGTGACAAATTCCTTATTAAATATTCACCTATCTCCATAAGTGTTGTACCATACCTAATAACTATTCGCAATAAACCTTATTTAGATCCATCTTAAATAGTATCAATGTCTAACATTTTATCCACAAAATAATTATAATATTTTCAAATTTAAGGATCACTTACACTACTGATACAAAGAATGTTCAATTGACAATTAAATATAATTACCATTTGAACATTTCTATTATGAGTCAGTTTAGTTAACTCATTTTCTAATGAGTATCTACACACTTGCTTTAGTGTCCATATATAAATAATCTATGAGAACAATCACTTTTTTCAATAAATAAACATAATGTATACTAGTTTGTCTAGTACTATAAAGGTCTTAATCTAAAGTCCTGCAATTGAGAATATTTAAAAATAATACTATTAATATATCTATTTTAGAAGTTTGAACTCGTTAAATTATATATATATTGCAAATATTCTACGAACTTTATTATTATACATATAAATATGTATACAAATAATAAAAATATATACTATAAATAAAATATTTATTAGTAATAAAAAAAATTTACAAAAGAAAATATCTATTAAAATATCATACGATTGCCTTGTAAGGTACAACTCTAACAAATAAAAGGTAGAGAAATCAAATATGACCTTGTTATACTAATGTATTTTCAATTTTATATTTCATGACTAATTTAGTCACTAAGTTACAAAAAATATCCTTATAAAATCAATTTGTGACATTTCTTAAGGTTTTAATAATTTGATCTATGTATGTGTCAATGAGATGCATGATAATCTAAAAATTAATAATTAAAAAATTAATTTATTATTGTAAATAAACTATTAACTCAAAAATATAAAAGAAGAGAGACAGAAAAGATAGATAAAAATTCCATATGTTTTCTTAAGTTTTTCATGTGTTATTTTTAAATGAATATACAACCTTATTTATAGAAAAAGATAAGAGTTATAATAGATATTTTATCTGGGACTTAATTGATAGTTGTCAATTAATTTAGGCATAACTACCGTACATATGGTGGTGGTAGTCATCCTTTTTTCTTTCTTTCTTTATAACACTTTCTCTTAGATGCCACTGCTCAAAATTTATATTAAATGTATTTAATACCGCTTTTTTAAAAACTTTGTCAAAGTAAAAAAAGAATGCAATACTCATTTGTATAAAAAAATTCATATAATTCTTCTCTTATAACAAAATATACAGTCTCTGATGAAATTTTTACCCTCAAAATAATAAATCTCAATTTGTTACTTTGTAGAGTTAGTGCATGCTAATGTTATATACCAATTTTTTAAAAGTCTATGTAAATAAAGTTTTAATGAAGAGATTAATAATGTAATTGGAGGAGTATATTTACTTAATATCAATCTATTAGTTCTATTGAAACTCTTGAATATAATAAAACTTAGGCGATATATGTTTGATTTAATCTCCCTTAACATATCCTCATCTAACTTGAGCAACACAAGCAATATTTTCTTCATGTATTATTGTTAAAATATCTATAACAAAAGATAAGTTACACGTACTCTAGAATGATGGATAATGAATTGCAACTTATGTATTCCTTATTTACTTCATATAGTGTAAGAATCTAAGAGTAATTAGAAGAAGTAACAACAAAAATCTATTTTGTGAATCTCCATGAGATTATTGTATTATTAAAAATGAAAAAATATGTTACCTATGAACAAGATTTATGAAGATTGGAAAGATAGCCAACATTAACATAACTAATTAATCCTGAATTTTGCCTTAATTCATTGAAACAAAATAATCCCAAATCTATCATTTCACAAAGGTAACGAAAAATATTTTTAATGCTATTTCAATGTCAGTGAGTTGATACATGACTAAATATAGCTATCAAATTCATAAAGAAAGCTGTATTTAATATGGTACATTTTGTTAGATATAATAAAGCCTTAATTATATTGAAATATGATATTTTTGGATTAAATATCTCTTTATCATCTTCTTTTGGGTGAAATGGGTCTTTTTTAGGATTAAAAAAACAAATAACTATAGAAGTACTTAACAGATGAGCTTTATCTATATTGGAACGTTTTAAGATTTTTTCAACATAGAAAGATTGATAGATGAATATTCTATTAGATTTGTGCTTAATCTGGAGGCCAAGATATTAATTAATTTTCTCTAAATCTTTCATTTCAAACCTTTTTTCTCAAGTATTTTGCATTTTTTATAACATCATCGAGATTTCTAATTATATTCATCTCATTGACATATATTGCTACAATAGTAAATTCAGACTTAGATTTCTTTAAGCTGTACATAGACATATTGCATTATTAATGTATCCTTCTTTTGTCAAATATTCATTAAGGCAATTATACCACATGTGTCTAGACTATTTTAGTTAATAAAAAAAATTTATAGTTTGATTGAGAATAAATTGTAATCTTTTAATTTATATGCTTTAGGCATTTTAAATTTTTTAGGAATTTTCATATAAATATTAACATCGAATGACTCATTTAAGTAAGTAATCATTACATCTATAAGATACATATAAAGTTTTTTTAAGGTTGTTAAATTTTTCATAAATGAAAATATAATTGTATTCAAATGAGAGAATGTATTTCATCAAAATTAATCTTAAGTTTCTATGACAAACTTTGAGCAACGAGTCATACTTTATATCTTGTGATCTCAAAGTTTTCATTATATTTCCTTATAAACATCCATTTGTATCTAGTGGGTTTGACCTCTTCAGGTTTTTGGACTGTGGGTCCAAATACTTCATGTTTGGTAAGGGAAGTCAATTATACTTGAATTATTTCTTTCTACTGAAACCAATCATGCTTCTGTCTACATTAATTAATAGTTTGCAGGTTATAATTATCTTTCATAATTTTAGTTGTTATTGTAAATAAGAATATATTGTTAATAATTATTTCATGATGATCCTATATTTTCCTTATATATGCATAATTTATAGGCTTTTTTGCATTTTTGGATTCTAAAGCTATTACAAAGGCAATCGTCTCTTCGATGACAAATGTTATTTCAAAAACAAATGTTACTTTATGAATATACATCGCTTTAAGGATAATTAACTTTTTTAAAACTAGTGGCTTAGAAAATGTATATATTTTTATTGTTCAAGTATTATTTTCAATAGGATCTTAATTTTTTATTTTCTTTTTTCCATAACTATATCTTTTGACCCAATTGATCTACTACACTTCTAATGTGTAATAAATGATTCATTTGCTACCTTATGATTAAATTATTCTTCAAGAATAATCACTTAAGCTAGTTTATTAGTAGCTAGAATATATGATTTAATTATTCTTGCATTATCAGTAAATCCATATGGTAATTGATTTCTTAATTGTTAAAATTGCATTATTCTTCATACTTTATTTCAAATTGATTTGTGTGAAGATTAAAATGAGACATAATTAGTTTTCAAGAAAGTTTAAGCCTTACTTTAGAAAGTATTTTCTTCCCTTCTAATGGTGAAAAAATTATCTTATCAAAATAAAAATCTATAAAATGTGTAGTAAATAGATCATCTATCAAAAATTTAAGATATTTGATAATAGAAAGTAAGTTAAAACTAACATAAATCCCTACTGATTCATTTAGTACTTTATGATTAAATTATTTTTCAAGAATAATTACCCGAGCTAGTGTATTGATAACTAAAATATATGATTTGGTCACTCTTACATTACCAATAAAAACATCTGGTAATTAATTTTTAATTTGTTAAAATTATATTATTCTTTATATTTTATTTTTAGATTAATTTGTGCAAGGATCAATATGAGACATACAATTATTTTTCAAGATAGTTTGAACCTTACTTTAAAAAGCATCTTCTTCCCTTTTAATGGTGAACAAAACTATCTCATCAAAATAAATATCTATAAAAAATATGGTAAATATATCACTTGTCAATAATTTCAGATATTTAATAATAAAAAGTGAGTTAAAACTAATATAAATTTTCAAAAAACATTAGGGTCCATCTTAGTGAGTTGTATAGGAGTTATAGAAATATATACAACATAACTAAAAGTGTACAAATAGAAAAATATCTAGTTAATGATCAAGTTAAAGTTGTAGTAGGAAGTATTGATGATAAGCAGTAAGTTTAAAATAAACTAATGTTGTTATAACATGTAAAACCTATACAGAAATGGACAATACATGTTTAATAATAAAGTTCAAACAATCACCTAGAATCATTTAATAAATGATTTAACTAATCCATTTTATGTATGGGCATATAGAATAGGATATTCTATATCAATTTCCACTAAGGTACAATAATCATTAAATGTCTTAAAAATAAGCTCACTAGTATTATTTAGACATATAGTCGTAAGTGAAAAATCAGAGAATTGTGCTCTTAATTTAATATATTGTGTACGTAATTTAAAAAAATACAATATTACAAGTAAATAATAAATAAACATTTGACCATCGAACAAATGCATTAATTAAGACCATAAAATGACGAAATGATTTATTGTATAGGTAAATAGGCCCAATTATATCTCTTTATTTTCTTTCTAAAAATATTGAGGACTTAAAATCAATTTTAGAAAAAGGTGGTTTAACTACCAATTTTTCTTTTGAACAACTAATATAAATATTTTTATTAAACAATAAAATTTTCTAGCTCTTTAATAGATGTTTATAAGAATTTTCAATAATTTTATCCATCTTTGTGAATCTTGAGTTAACAAGAAGGTTATACCATAATACAAATATTTTTGGATCAGTGAATTTCTGGTTTATAACTACGTAGCTCTCAATTGTATTTATGATTGTATAATACAATCTAAATGATAAAATTAAACGTTTTTCTAATATGAATTTATTGCTTGAGATATTAGAAATAATGCAAAAATACTTTCACTATTCTTATTAAGAGTCTCTATATAATATCTATTTCAAGAGATATCCTTAAAATTTAATAGATTTCTTCTAAATTTGGCTACATATAAGACGTTACGAAAGCATAATCTAGTTATATTTGCTAATAAAATTATGGCATTTTTAGAGCCTTCAATCAAGTTTCAGAACCTAATATGGTATTTAATTTAGTTTTAATATTTATGAGTTTTGAGAAATATTTTTTTTTTTTTGAAAAATAATATGTGTAATTGCACTATCAACTAAGCATATGTCTATAACTTTTTTTTTTAATAGAGACAATTCATTCATATTTATATCATTTGATTGAAAAAACAACTATACATTAGTGATTAATAAAATATAAAACATAATATATATTTGACATAATAAAAAAGAGTTAAGATAGATAATATATAAAAAGAAAAATAGTTATAATTGTGATCACTTACCTTCTTTTCTTTACAGATATTAATTAAAAAAGATCTATTAGATCTTTTGTCAATAAAATTTGTCTTAAAATTCTTTTCCTTCACTTTCATGGGTATTGAATAAAGTTTTGTTAGATATTTGACGTACAATAGGTACGTAATCAATGCCATTTCATACTATATTAATAACAATAATTATCATACCTTTAAATTTTATTTTTGCTAATTATGTATATTTTTGTATATTGTTACCTTTATTTTCACTTTCTTTATATTCACCTCTAGGATTATTTGATTACATTCACTTTTAGGAATGCTCAACAAATAAATAAACATGATTCATAATAAGTAAAAGCCATGAAAGTACTTTTAAATAATTTTGAATTTGTACTCATAAAATTATTGTAATAGTACTACATTAATAGTGTAGAGATACAAAAATGTATTTTTTACTATATTATCTTCAATGACATTTTTACCACATAATTTTAACTATAAGGTATTGATAAAATTGAGTTACATACAACAACAATTTTGTATTCTCACAAATTTTGTGTAGCATTTCATGCATTTTATTTTAATAGAAATATATCTTTTTAATGGTTATAACAAAAAATAAGAAAAAAAAAAAACCACAACTTTTAATTTTTCTCTTGCAAGTTTATTTATTTTTTCTTTACTAATGGTGTAATTCGATCTATAGCATTGATAATTCATTTAACATTTAATGGCCATAAAAGAATAATGAGAGTGCATAAGTATATTCAAAAGTCTATATTCATGACAATTTATAGACTTAGAACTTCAAGTTTCAACAAATAATTGATATTTAGAACTTTAGTTTTTGAAAATATATAATCATACTCAGAACTTTAAGTTCATATATATGATTTATAGAGTTAGAACTTTATGTTATAATCTAAATATTAATATTTAAAACTTCAAGTTCTAACTTTAAAATAATTTTTAAAATTTCAAATTCTAATTTTGAAATTATACTTTGAACTTCATATTTTAGTTATAAATCAAAACTTTTAATTTTGATTTAAGATTGCATTTGATTTAAGATTGTATATCAAAATTTCAAATTTTGACTAAAAGATTAAATTTCAAAACTTGAGGTTTGAATTTTATAATAATTTCAAACTTCTTAACTTAATAATATTTAGTTAATATATAAAGACCAAAATGAAATACAACAAATAAATATTAAAAATTAAAAGGATATGATTAATATTTTACAAATATAAAAAAATAAAAATCACAATAAGCAACAAATATACTCCAATCATGTTTTGGAGTTGTAGGTTCTATAATTATTTTTTAGAACATTATGTTCTAATCATCTCATTTCTTTTACAAACTTCAAGTTACAACAATAATATTAATAAAATATATACAATAAGAATTCTTATTTTCTGATATGGAACATTTAATTTTATGATAATCACATAGCATACTCAAAAGAATAATTTAGAAGATAAATAATATAATAATATAACACAGAAATATTTAGTTAAGAATATAAATACTTTGCGTATGTAAATCGTATTAATAACATATTATAAATAATCTATTAATTTAAAAACATAAAAGAAGAAATATAGAGAAGATAGAAAGAAATTTCATAAACTTTTTATATTCTATTTTCAAACGATTATATAGCCCTATTTATAGAAAAAAAAAATAATGGGTGTAATAAATGTTTTACATAAAACTTAATTGATATTTATCAATTAATTTGGGCAGTAACCACCATACATAAGGTGGTGGTAGCCATCCTCTCTTCATTCTTTATTTATAATACTCATAATATTTTTCAAAATTATCTAATGAAAAATATATTATATGTTTTAACTTATTTTTGATGTTGTTATAATTACTTAATATAATTTTGACACTTTTCTCTTATATGAATCTTTCTTCCATCAAGTTACTTGAAACTATGGCAAAGTCTCGTACCTACCGAAAAGAAACTATTCTCAAAAGTTTAACAAAGTTCTCAATTTATTTATTCCCGCTTCCACCTCAAAATGTATGCTTACTCATCAAGATACTTGCTAAACTATCAACCATTACAATTACAAATAATAGAATAAGAAGAAGACGAAGAAGAAGAAGAAGAAAATAGCATAATCAAACCCATATACAGTGCAAAAGTGAAAAAGAAAAAGAGATAAATTACTTTTTCATAAACAAAGAAAAGTTTGTTCAATTACTCTTTATCAACTCTTTCATTTAGATTGATAAATTTTATGCTCGTCATAATTATTACTTTTATAATTGATGAATTTTAGAGTAAATATGTATATAATTAAAAGTTATTGTACACTCAATGTCAAAAAGATAATGTCTTAATCTTATTTAATATATATATATATATATATATATATATAATGTTGGTAATCAGTT
Source organism: Khaya senegalensis (assembly GCA_032402905.1). NCBI lineage: Eukaryota > Viridiplantae > Streptophyta > Magnoliopsida > Sapindales > Meliaceae > Khaya > Khaya senegalensis. The sequence continues at coordinate 3,157,134 of CP135543.1, forward strand.
GCATACATATTAGGGATAGCATTGTAATACTATCAGTTGCATCCTAGAATTCTTTGAATTATTTTTTTATTACATTTTTAAGCTATTGATTGTAAACAAAAGTGATTTGTAACATTTTTTAATTTATGCCTTTAACTTATATTCGTTGCAGAACAATTTGAAGAATTATAACACTAAATTAAAAAATTACTAGAAATTATTGTTTTTGTTGTGATTTAGTTTATAGAACAGTACAAACAGGCTATTTCATAACTCAAGATAACTAATAAAAGCGTATTTTATTTTATTATTTTATATTAAAATTTAATAATTTTTAATTATTTTCTTTTATAAGAATTTATGAAAAGTAATCTTGAAAATAATATTTTTTTAATAATTTTTTAAAATATATTTAATAAAAAATTATATCGAATAGGATGACTTAGAGAAGGAGATAAAGAATGTTACAAAATTAATATATATTTATATAAATAAATTTGTATTTCCTTATCGACATTCATCGGCCGACCACTTTTGGGAATCAACTTGCTTGCACATCGATCAACTTATAACTTAACAGTCAGCAGGAGGCAGCACTGCCAATCATTTTTTTCTCTCCCCTTTTGTGAGCGAGAAGAAGTCGAGCAGCTTACGATTCCACCCCACTGCCTGCCATGTGCTTCTTGATTTTGCAATTGGCTTACCCCCATGTTTCGTAATTTCCCTTTATTCAAATTTTTATTTTATATATATAACACTTCAGAATCACTTACTAAAAATCATATCAAACAAATTGCAAATAATACACGAAGAGTTGTACATTTTTTTTTTACTTTTACGTTTATAAGAATCCAACAAGTAAGAATATAATAGATGTATGGTGCAATTGTTGTGTTAACATGACTCAATTATATAGCACCAAAATATCAAATAGTTGTATTAAAATTTTTAATACAGCCGAATTTTGATTAATAAAAGAAAATAATAGAGATATATTCAATTGGATATAAGAGTAGGGTAGGTGCATTTGTCCTGTGTCTCGGCGTGCGAATCCTTCTGATCAGATGAAACAATAAATTATCAATTATCACAAGGATATGTTAGGGATGTTCATTTTTATAACACAATAGCCACAGACAAAGAAAGCCTAGATTCGTGGTCAATTAAATTACCATATCAAACGAGACCCAAGTTGATTGAGAGAATTAAGTTACGTCTTGTTTCCATGACATTTTATTGATTTGTTTTGAGATTTTTTTTTTTCTAAATTTAATAATAAAATTTAAATTACAATTAATATAAAATAAAAATATTAATACTCTTACTTTTTAAGTCTAAAATTGGTGAAATCCCAACCGTCCCAAACAAAACCTTAATTAATAACTGCTTCACTCTGGATCCGATGCAACTAAGAACATGTACCTTCTCAACTGCCCACTCCGAAACATAATATAAAAACAAACACACTAACTGCTGCTGCAACTGTATCTTTCAGAAACATACTCACCTTTAATCCAGACGAATCCATTTAAACGGACCCACGAAAAAAGCTTAAAGCGCCCCTCGATTTTGTCCCACCATTCGTTATTTGTATTCGCTTGCTTGCTCACATTTGCTCTTGCATTGCATGTGAGCTCACTGACAACACTTTCTTGTAAGTATCGGCGCTTCCAGGCCCCTCCCCTCGTGACACTATTGCATTTATACACCAACCCATTTCCACTTCTTCACTCCATCACCCAACAAAAAAATGAAGCACTCCGTCTCGTCAGTTTTTCTGAAACGGGTGGCAATTATTCTTGTTTTCTTACCTTTGTTCGGCCATTCGCATGACTACCAGGACGCATTATCTAAGTCAATTCTCTTCTTCGAAGGCCAGCGGTCTGGGTTCTTGCCGCAAGACCAGCGCCTAACATGGCGGGCGAATTCCGGGCTGAGCGACGGATGGATGTATAACACGGACCTGGTTGGCGGGTACTACGACGCTGGTGATAATGTCAAATTCAATTTCCCCATGGCGTTTACGGCCACGCTTTTATCCTGGAGCGTGATCGAATTCGGAGACTTAATGCCGCCAAATGAGCTAAGGAATTCGTTAGTGGCAATCCGCTGGGCTACTGATTATCTGCTCCAGTCTGTTTCTCAGCCTGACCGTATTTTCGTTCAGGTAAATAAAAAACTTGCGCTGGTTTTGTAGTTTATGAGGTGAACTAGGGGTAATTCGGGGACTCTACTTTGGTGATAGAACTAATTTGGGAGTAAGTAGTGAAGAGGTGGGGGTTGCTAACTTGCTACGGACTTTGCGGTTACGGGGACCATTTGGCCCCGCTAGTAATCTCCAGGAGTTTTTAGTATAAGGTTCAGAAAAATACTGAAATTTAAAAACAAACTTATCGAGTGGCGCGTGCTCTTTAGTGAGTAGTTTTATTACTGTTTTGGGACGGTAGTTTACTTAACACGTCACGCATATTGAATTTAAATAAATTCTTTATAAAATAAAGATATAAATTATTGATAAAAATTTAGAGTAAATTCGATTTAGTAAACAGAGAGCATGTGACTTGGAGATGCTGGACTATTCCTTTCATTTAGTCTAGGAACCTGATTTTTCCACTTTTCTTCGTTGAAGTCGGTGAAGGCATGGGTCTACGGTACTAATTGTCTCTATCATCCTTTAAAATTTTGATACTTCTATAGAAAAAAAAAAAAAAATTGTGGATTTTTTAGAATTTTTTTTTTAATAATGTGTTACTGTTAGGTTGGGAATCCAAATATAGATCATAATTGCTGGGAGAGACCAGAGGATATGGACACTGCCAGAACAGTATATGCAGTTGATGCACCGAATGCAGCTTCAGATGTAGCTGGTGAGACTGCAGCAGCTCTGGCAGCTTCATCCATGGCCTTCCGATCATTGGATCCGGGATATGCAGAAACACTGTTAAGAAATGCAGTCAAGGCCTTCCAATTTGCAGACAGCTACAGAGGAGCTTACAGTGATAATTCTAACATTAGAGCTGGTGCCTGCCCATTTTACTGTGATTTTGATGGATATCAAGTAAGAAACAATTAAAATGCTTTTTGATTCATTCCATTTCATTTAAATCAAGTCTAATTCTGGTAAGTTCTCCAGGATGAATTGCTTTGGGCAGCAGCTTGGCTGAGAAGATCTTCTCAGGATGATTCTTACCTTAATTACATTCAAATAAATGGCGAAACACTTGGAGCTGATGAAAATATTAATGAATTTGGGTGGGATAATAAGCATGCTGGTATAAATGTTCTAGTCTCCAAGGTCAGACTATGGCTTTCCAGGCAGCATCAGATTGATCAAAATGGTTATCTTTTTAATTTTTGCCTAATATAACCGATGATTTTCTTGTTTCAGGAAGTCCTGGAAGGAAACTTGTACACGCTGCAATCGTACAAAGCCTCTGCTGATAGCTTTATGTGCACATTAATCCCAGAATCATCTTCATCCCACATAGATTACACCCCTGGTGGCCTGATTTACAAGCCCGGAGGCAGCAATCTGCAACATGCCACAACAATTTCATTTCTGCTTCTGGTTTATGCAAATTACCTAGCTAAAACTTCACAATCTGTTAACTGTGGAAATATTGATGTTACTCCAGCTTCTCTTAGCTTGCAAGCCAAGAAACAGGTAGATTACATATTAGGTAATAACCCTATGGGATTATCATATATGGTTGGTTATGGCAACAATTTCCCGCAACGTATTCATCACCGCGGATCATCGTTACCATCCATTAAAGATCATCCTCAAGCTATTGCCTGCAAAGAGGGTTCCATTTACTTCAACTTAACAAATCCTAACCCTAACGTATTGGTTGGAGCGGTGGTTGGAGGTCCAGCAGAAGATGATTTTTATGATGATAGTCGGGTCGATTTTCGGAAATCCGAGCCGACGACTTATATCAATGCACCATTTGTTGGCGTGCTTGCTTATTTTGCCGCTAATCAGAATCCTAGCTAGCTGCAAATGGAAGCTCAATCTGTGAATAGTTTTAAATGTTTAAGCATTTGAAAGCAGGAAATTTGTCTCTCATCTTGGAATGAAAAACCAAGTGGGAAGAGTCTTTTTTAGTTGGTGAAGTTTTTGGTGTTGGGTATGAAGACGACTCCTTGTCACATCGTGCAATGTAAAATGCTCCAAATGGCTTGAAAATTGATAAAGCAAATGAAAATTTGAGTCCTTCTTTCTTACATGATCCAATGCCAATTCAGATCCCAAGGACGGTCTTGGGAAATTGAAACATTTTTCCAGTATGGTTTTTTAATGGATCGTCCATCCTTTTCTACTACCAATTTTGTTAGAGAGGTGTCTAATGAGCAGCCAACCCTTTGGTTGGTTGGACATTGCACAATTATTTAGGGTCACCTGCCTTTGATTTAAAGGGCAATCATGTTCACAGACCAATATTCCCCTTTTCTTAACTTACCAATATTAAATGAATTGGGTTCATGCCTTCCGGCAGAGTATTTCCGAATTGCATGACATTTTTGTCACCTTCTGTTACCTCAAATTTTGTTAGTTTGTAATAACAACAGTACAATCTCCAATTAATTTTGTTGGTCCTAATTTTTTTAAAAAATAATGTTATATATTTTAAAATTTATTTAAAAAAATTATATATTCAATAATAATGTGTTATTTATTCTATAAATAATTAAAATATATTATAATTAATTTTAAAATTTATAAATAATTATTATCAATATCATTTCATTTAATGTGTTATTTGAAATATATTTTTTAAAATATATTTTAGGATTTCTAGCATTGTTCTTTAAAATAAACAATATAAAAAAATTATAACATTATCAAAAGAATGTTAATTTTATTATAAAGGAGTGTGAATATTTTAGGTAATACTTAGTAATTATTATCTATAACTTCATTTTTAAAAGAATAGAGCAAAAACTCATCATTTAAGCTTATCTACTATAACAATATTAAATTTCTATAATTAACAATTTAATAAGGTTTAATAAATTGTTTTAATCGCTGGAGATCAATTTGGTAAAATGTCAATAGAAGATTGAATGATTTTGCTTCAATCCATTTTATTTCTAGGGAGTGAGCTTTCTATATTACTAGATACCCGGATTTTTTTTTTTATTGTACAGTAAATAAATCTAACAAGTTCACTTCACATGTTTTCTCTACTAATTAAATTTTAGTAGTGTCAATTTTTTATTTTATTTTTAATATTTTTTTAATTGTTAGTTTAGTTTCTCATTTTAGTTTATTTTTGAATTAATTTAATAAGAATTAGATAAATTAAAACAAAATGCCAAGTCTAACTACAATTTTAAATTTTAAATTTTTGTTTGACTTGCAATTGTAATTTTCAAAATTAAAAATCAAATTAAAAATTTATAGAAAAATCAAGTAGTTTCAACATGATGTTTTTTCAATTTTTATATTTTTCTTTTCATGTGCATTCATTTTGCATCATTTGGTAGAATTTGTTGAGTTTCATAAATTTTTCGTGGGTTGATAAGATTTTGGTTAAAGATTGAACCTAAAACAATTAATTAATAGTTATATAATAATCTTAAAAGATAAATTAATAGAAAATTGATCTGGGTCATTCATCTAAACATTTATTAAGTATTAATAAAGACTGGAGAGAAAGTGCATGTCACCAATTGTAGTCTAGCCAGTTTAGATATTTGGTCCTTGTCCGCAAGACTCGGGTTTGATTCTTGGCAATAAAATTCCAAGTTCTAATATTTCGCTTAGTCCGTTTTGGACTTTGGTTCAAATATCATTTTTGCCTAGTCCGTTTTTGATTATTGACAATGGAATTTTTAATTTTAATATTTTGTTTAGTCCATTTTGTATTGTGCTGAAATATCATTTTAGACTTAATTCTATATTTTTATCTAATAAATTTTAACATTTGATGTTTTTGGTGATTTAGATATTATATGAACTCACTTTTCTTCCTTAACACAAAATATTTAGCATTGTGTATAATTTGGTCAGCATTGATTTCATTATTTTAGGTACATATCCACGTTTCAATGCCCTAAAATTAAACAAAGTCCACTGTCTTCTATTTATTATTTTCCTACAAGTTTCATTTGTAGGAGTATTTAGCATCTTCCACGACTCCCAATCCTATTCATTCTTACAACTCAACCATAAACAAACCTGCCAATTCACATAAAAAGAAAATTTTAGTGAGATCATTTGATAAAATTAAGATCAAATATTTTGATTTTCTATTATAATAATAACAATAGATCTATTTTAATATAAGAATATAAATGATTAAATTTTATTAAATCATTTACAAAATTATTTTTGAAAAATTTCACATAAAATAAAATAAAATTGAATTATGATGGGCACTTATCAAAAATAGAGTTGCCATACACAAGTTACACATAATCAAAGCTATTAATTTTTCTTATTAAAAGGGATAATTAGTGAAGAAAAAGCTTACTTTTCTAATATGATTATTGTTGTGGGATCGAGTTATTGCCAAACATTCAGAAGACTAATTTATTAAATAATATTACTTATTTGTTCTTATAAATTTAAAACCAATCTATATTCTATTTGATGTGGACCATGACATTATCACTTACCCAATCACATAACATCCATGTCATGACCTATTTATCTAACATAGGCCCACTTAACCCATATTACCCATTCCCGCATCTTTTGAAGGACTCACATTCTATGTGACAATTTTTAATTGGGGCCCAAAGTCTAGGTGTTTAGGAACTCACATGCAAATGAAAATTTGGGCACACTTTGATACTAATTATTGTGGTTTGATAGTTGGTTATTGACCCAAAATTCTAACTTATGAGATGGTGCTATATACTTGTTCTTTTAAACCTAAGACCAATTCATGTTTTATTCAATGTGTGTCATGATATTATCCAAATATTTCATGTAAAACACTTTCTAAAGCTCTTATGTTCTTTTTCTCTCTTATTTGTGTTGGCTTTTAGTTTTTTAGTTTATGTAAAGTAAGGTTAACTTCACATTAATTGTTTTAATTAACATCTAAGGTTGCATGAAAAAAATCAGTCCGTGACACTATGTACACTCCATTTCTCAAGGAGCTAGAATCAATTATGTAAATAAATTGATATTTCACCATTGAGACGATGTATTAATTGAATAATCCCTTCAACCACAATACATACTTTATTGAATTGAACATCTTTCATGTAAAAGCTGTCATGCATTTCAAAGGTGAGTTTGCAAAAAATATATTTAACTATTTAACCATAAAGGCCGCAGAAAATCTCTTGATTTTTGATATAAAACGTCGTAAAATACTTACTTGCTCATTATCTTCAAGCTTACACTAACCACACTAACCAATTATATTTGCCTTATTAATGCACTCTTGTCTTAGAATAAATATATGAGTGGATGAATGTGCATGTTTCACTTTACCCTTATAATCCACTCAAGTGAGGAATCGAGAATGAGATATTTATCTATATACATATTAAAGACCCGAGGATACTATGGTAGTTAAGATAACACGTCCCTCAGGTTGAATTATGTAAAAAGTATGTAATAATATATGAAATCAACTATCAAAAAGCAAAGAAAGTGATTTTAATTGAAAAAGAAGTCGAGGAAAAGAAAATAGAAAATATGAGGGAGAAGAATTGAGAACCAGCAAAGGTGAGAAATGAAACAAAAAGGTTCAAGGATCATCGAGCACAAGGACTTTCAATAATGATCATCATCATATGGGAGAAGCCAAATATGATAGATATCCATAATGTTAGAGATAACAACTACATAAACAAATTGATAATTCACTAAAAAAGTTATAGAATGAAAGATAAGGATTATTAAAGAGATAGCCACTTTCACCTCTAATAAAAAATTTAGAGGATAACAAACCAATGATAGTTTACATCTTTAAACACTCTTTTAGACAAAATCTATGAAAAGGTGAAAGATAAAGGTACATTAGTGACACTTAGGCCAATTGAGACCTTGGTAAGAGTGAAGAACAAAAATAAATGTATTTTTCATCAAATTCATGGGCACAATATTGAACAATATGTAAATTGCAAGAGGAAGTTAAAGTATTGATAAAGAACAATTACTTAGGGAACTATGTGGAAGGGCAAAGAACAAATATAAACGAAAAATCAATTAATTCCAGAAAACAGTATACAATAATAATTGCAGGAGAACTTACTTTAATAGAAGATTCAAATCGAGTTAGGAAACATTATTGGTGCTATTCAATAAATCACTTTTAAGACAAAGTTTCATCTTTAATGTTCATGCGAGCAAAAAAATCAAAGATAAGCAGTATTTTGATATTGTTCACAAAAGATGATGTACAGGGTGTGTTAATTATCCGTATGATAAAGCTCTAATGATTACCTTAAGGAGAGCAACAACAACAATAAACCATGTGTTTGTTAATCCAAGAAACTCAATTGATATTCTTTTAAAAAAAATACTAAAGGAACTGAGGATAAAGGAGTTAAAGTAAGAAAAAGTGCAAACTTCATTGTATGGCTTTAGAGATGAATGTGTAATGCTGCTTAAAAATACAATTCCTAATCATAATAGGAAAAAAATCATACACCAAGATAATGATGGTTGACTTCTTAGCGTCAATTATCCCAACTTGTATAAATTCTTATTAGGAAGGCTTTTTATGCAAAATTCAAAAGCCGCAATGTCAATCCATCATCTGAAGCTAAATTTCTTAACTTTCAATGGTGTAGGTACTATGTTAAGTTACCAAAAAAAGACTAAAAGTTGTTATGCCACCACATCAAAAAAAAAAAAAAAAACTTTTTGTATTTCAATTACAAACATTGAGAATAAGTAAAGGAAAATCAAAGATGTTGAAGCAAGTAGAAGAGCAAAGCTAATAAAAAGTTAGAATCAATAACATTAAAGGATGATGATTTTAATAAAAGTTTTAAAATCAGTTTTAAATTATGTGTAGATGATAAGGTGACAAATTTTTTAAGAATAGATATGAGAATAGTTTCACATCAGCTAGCCATTAATTGCAAGGTCAAGTCAGTAAAATAAAAGAGAAAAGCAATCAACTAGAAGATATATGAAACAATTTATACTAAGGTCAATAAGTTGTTAAAAGCCAATTTTATTAAGAGGCTTATTACTCAAAATAGATTATTAATGTACTAATGTAAAGAAGGCAAATAAAAAGTGAAAGATGTGTGTTGATTTTACCAACTTAAATAAAGCATGCCTACTTATAGTTTTCCTTTTACTATGAATTAATCAGCTTATAGATCCTACTATTAGACACAAATTACTAACCTTACAAACACCTTCTGCGGTTGCAACTAAATAAAGATGTATAAGCCTAATTAGGAGAAAATTACATTTATCATGAATCGAGAATTATATTGTTACAAGATGATGCCTCTTGGATTAAAGAATGCTAGAACTATATATCAATGGTTAGTGAATAAGATATTCAAACTATCGATTAAAAAGAAAATGGAGGTGTACTTGGATGATATGATAGAATCAAAGATGTTGAAGCAAGTAGAAGAGCAAAGCCAATAAAAAGTTAGAATCAATAACATTAAAGGATGATGATCTTAATAAAAGTCTTAAAATCAATTTTAAATTATGTGTAGATGATAAGGTGACAAATTTTTTAAGAATAGATATGAGAATAGTTTCATATCAGCTAGCCATTAATTGCAAGGTCAAGTCAGTAAAATAAAAGAGAAAAGCAATCAACTAGAAGATATATGAAACAATTTATACTAAGGTCAATAAGTTGTTAAGAGCCAATTTTATTAAGAGGCTTATTACTCAAAATGGATTATTAATGTACTAATGTAAAGAAGGCAAATAAAAAGTGAAAGATGTGTGTTGATTTTACCAACTTAAATAAAGCATGCCTAATTATAGTTTTCCTTTTACTATGAATTAATCAGCTTATAGATCCTACTATTAGACACAAATTACTTACCTTACAAACACCTTCTGCGGTTGCAACTAAATAAAGATGTATAAGCCTAATTAGGAGAAAATTACATTTATCATGAATCGAGAATTATATTGTTACAAGATGATGCCTCTTGGATTAAAGAATGCTAGAACTATATATCAATGGTTAGTGAATAAGATATTCAAACTATCGATTAAAAAGAAAATGGAGGTGTACTTGGATGATATGATAACTAAGTTTGTACTCATTGAGGAACATGTAGAGCATTTAAAGGAAACGTTTAAGTTATTAAGGATGTATTAGATGAAATTAAAATTTAAAAAATATGTCTAAGCTTGAGTAAGTTTTTAAGTTTTGTAGTTAGTAAGTGAGGAATTCAAATAAACTCATAAAAAGTAATAGTAACTATGGATATGAAATCTCTAAACACTCTAAATGTAGAACCTATTATTTGAATTTTTGTGATAATTTAGTCATTTTACACTTAAACAGTATTTTTATGCATGTACATAACATGATTAGTTAGCATATTATTGAAGTTTATTATTTATTTTTATGAGTTTGAAATTTTTAATTATTTATTTATATTGAATAAAATGATAAATGATATTTTTGAAATTGTAAAAAGGAAAAAAGAATAATTTTGTTAAATAACCCCTAAGGCTATGAAAACCACAACTTTTCTTCTTTTTCATTTAGCTGTCTACTGCCTTCCTCCCTTTTCAATTTCTTTCTTTTTACCATCTTCTCCTCACTCATACTTGATTCTTTCTCCTTTAATTCTTCTCTATTTCTCATTCAAATTAAATTCCTCTCATATTCTCCTCACTTCTCTATTTTTTTTAAAGGTTTCATTCTCTGTCTAGAAATTTAGTTGAAAATTTAAACTTAAATTGGGCAAGTTTAATTAATAATTTATCATGAATTTGTAGAGCTTCTATTGAGTTTTGGTCAGGTTTTTAACATTTTAAAGCTTTAAATTTATTTTATTTTGTTATTTCAACTTAAATGTTAAAGTAGTTATTTATGTATTATGGTTCAATCTTAAGTTATTGACTTAATCTTGATATAGGAGGATGATTATGAATTATAAAAGAATAAGGAAACTTTTTCAAGAGATCTCATTGCATGACAATCAGTTAAATGCAAGAGTTTTTAATTTTGTGTTGAAATAAGATTTTGTTTATGTTGAATTGAATTTTAATTTAAAAAGTATTTCAGTTTGATTTAAGTCTTGAATGTCTTTTTCTTTATTTTATATATATTTAGAAACTAGGTTTAAAGTATGGGTTCAAACCAATCTGATAAAACTTGAGTTTGGTGTCAAAAAATAATAAAACGAAATTTCACTAGTTTTGATTTTCATGTAGTTTTCATTGATTTATAAAAAATAAAAGTATTTTTGAGTAAAGTTTATTAGAGATAAAATTGTAATTCGCTTAAAAATCTTTTTAATAAGTACTTATAGGACTAATTCAAAGTTTATATGCTATATCAAAATCTCCTATTTCTTTTTTTTTTCCTTATTTCTTACTATTTTTTATTGTGCAAAATTTCAACCAAGCATTGTAGCCTTGGATTTTGATGTTGTAGTCTTAGAGCTTCTGTTTTTCAAAATTCATAAAATTACTACAGCAAATTACTATAGTAATAGTACTATAGTACGACCCAGTGCAACTAACTTAGAACCACAATGCTAGTAACTTGAAGCTGGGGTATTAAGCAATCTATTCCACTATTTTGCGAAGTACTTTTGAACCCCCAAATAACTTCTAAAATGGTGATTCAAAAACTATTGAAAAATTTAAGAAGTCTAATTTATTTCTTAAAGAATATCTTTTAAAATTTTCAACCCCATCTTTTTTGAAATAACCAAATTTTACTTAGAGGTCGATTTTAACTAAAAACCTTAGTATTTTCTATAAATAATATTGTATAGACTCAAGGCTTAATCTATAAGTAAATGTAAAGATTTATATTCATCATAGGTTTATATTACATATTGAGCTTATGAACATTTTAGTAAATTTAGGTTTTAATAAAGATAAATATGTGTTTTTTACATGCTAACATGTTAGGAGAAGACCTAAGCCAATGTGAGGACCAGTGAGTGAATTGTGTACAATATTTAATTCATTAAAAAAATTATTGTGAATTCCATGCTTTGATTTTAATAAATTATTTTAAACCATTTTGAGTTATTAGGATGTTAAATTAACATATAAATAATTTTATATTAGATAAGACTTGTGAATTAATTATTTACTATTATTTTGTATACTTATAAATATAATTATTTAAAATAGTCCTTGGTGTGTATATATTTAAAAATGCTTTGTTTTATAAACCTTATTTATTAGTGATGAAGCCTTGAACCTCTATATATGTGATATATTAGTATTGTTGTATTACTACAAAAAGTAACTTATTGATGAATTTTTGTAAAGGCCACATAGATGATAGGGTGTTAAGTAAGGTTGGTATAAAGAATAATGTTATTGTAGAGCTTACCTAGTAAAGATAATGCAAGAATATCATGATTGCCACTACATAGCTACTTGGGTTAATGCTAATGAGTTAAGCCATGATTTAACAGATTAATGTTTATAAACTAATTTTATAAATTAAAATATGAAATATATTTTATATGATTTAATAGTTTCATAATTTTTAATGTAACAAAACTCACTAATGGTCTTAAGTATTAATCCCGACAAGAGTAATATCTTAAAAAAAAGTAGGCAAACTCAATTTTTTTATAAATGAAACAAATATAGGACTAGACACATTATTTATAATATGTTTTTAATTATATAATTAGATTTTAAAATAATGTGAGGATGGCCTAGAAAAGAGACATAAATTTAAAACTATTTTAGTATCTCAATGCTTTCAAATTTTTTTATGATAGTTTGGTAAATGGACATAGATTTAAAATTATTTTAGTTGTCCAATATCTTCAAACTTTTTGAATTTTATATAGCTAACTTTTTACTCACTAAGTATATTTTATACTCACTCATTTACTTCATTACTTTCAAGTTAGATTTTGTATTTGTTTTTTAACAGAGGTGGTGGATATTATTGTTACCACATTTACTCTGGTTTAGGTTCCTTAACTTGTCCCATGTTCCTTGGAGTTTATTAACAAAATGTTTCACACACTATTTTGATATTTTATCATATAGGTCTTGGATATTATTTAAATTTTAATATTTTATTTATTTTCTTTTTCGAGATTTTATAAACACTTATATTATAAAAAATTTTAGGTGTGATTGTATGTATATGTTTTGTTTATGTGAAGGGAGCGCATGATCCTTAAAAACCTTCAAGCGCTTAGGAGACGTTTCGTGCTAATGAGGTGTATCTCGAAGGTATACAGTAGTTGTCACATGGCGGCCTCTAGGTTTGAACATGACATTAAAGGCAATACAAAGATTGGTAGAAAAGATCGCAACCTTATGTCATTTTATCTCCAAATGCACTAATAAATATTTCGAGCTTTTACAAGTATTGTGGAAGAGAAAGTGCATGAAGTGGTTTGAAAAATATGAAAGAAGTCTCTAGGAGTTGAAGACTTGTTTGTCCTAATACTATTATTGACTCAATCATAAAAAGAAGACATACTTGGATGTGTTTGAGCATACAATTGGTAAAGGAATATGAGGATAAGATATAGAGGCTAATCTGTTATGCTAGTAAGGCTTTGTTGATTGCAAAGAACATGTACTCACTCACTAAGAAATTAGCTTTGGCTTTAGTGGTGATAACGAAGAAGGTAAGGCCATATTTTCAAGTTCACTTAATTATTACACTCACATATCAACTATTAAGGCAAATTTTGCACAAGCCAAATTATTGTACACATAGAAAAAGAATAAAGACTATTATGTTGTCAAAATATACACTCCTTTAAACTCTTCTTGTAATATATTTTTCTTATTTATATTTCCTATTTGTATGGCTCTAAATGATACCAAAAATGCATTCTATCTTACGTACTGGAGAGTTTTCACTCGAATATCGACACCATTGATCATTTCTATTTTACTAAAAATTAGATATCAAGAAATCAAGAAAAACATCGTTTGTTGGCGATTGGTAGATAAAAAATCAGTGTTAACAAGTAAGATGCTAATTTTTAATTTTTCTTGTACTAGTAATTAATATATGTTATTAATTCCCCATATTAATTGCTATTGAAAGAATCTTGATTCAAGATTATATTTTTATAGGATTTATTACATATACTTATGAACTTTTGCATACACACAAATTAGCCCACCCCTTGTATCAAAAAAGAAGAAGAAAAAGTGATTTACTTTTTTTTTTTTTAAAGAAGAAATTAATTTAATTATTTTACTATTTTAACCATTAACAATTAAAACCAATAGTTTTATTATTGAAGAAATATTTTTTATTAATTTTAAAAAAATATGTATTTATGTATGAGTTTATTATACCTCAAAATAGATAAGTGAAAATAATTAACTCAACAATGAGTAGAGTTTTTAATTATTTTGTAGACTTTTTCTATATATGATACAACTTTAACCAATTTCTTCCAAAACTTTCTCTTATTTTCTCCTCCAGCAAACACAATCTAATGAGAAAGTATTGATGGATTTTCCATTGATTGTTGCTTTATTAACCTTAAAAACAAATGCAATTTTAAAATTTTCACATTAATTCAGGATAACCTTGACAACAGTGTGTGTGTGCAAAAAATTTGAAAATCCGTTATGATCTAGTGGGTTAGTATATATAGTTGTAGGGTTTCCAACTTCGAATGGGTACATTTGTGTCTCTCATTCTTTGAAATTCAATCAATCTCAACCCAATTCAAAATCAGCACGTTTCTTACCTCAAGTCGGAAATTATGGTTTCCAATTTCTAATTGGTACATTTCTTTCTCTCTCTTTCTCTGTTTATTTGTTCTGTATTGCTCCAATTTTTTCTTTGCTTCTTTTATCTTCATGTGTTCATAGTCTGGCTTGCTTCGAAAAGGCTTCTTCTGGAATCGGACGCCGTACTATTAGGGATATTGTATTAAAAGTAGATACTTTTTGGCTTGTGAATGAATTAACTCTTTATTTGCCCCAAAAATAGTTGAAATTGTGGCCTCTCGTGCAGGTGCAGTTTTTGTTTGACTGACTCTAAGTCATGTGGCTGTTTGCATACACTGAATTTTCTGAATATCAGTGTCGAATAGAAGTATTTTTTTTATGTTTGTTTCCCTGTTTCTAAAGCATCATTCTGATCTCAAAAGCGGTTCTGATTATGGAACTGAAAAGTTGTTTGGACAAGTGTTTCCAGTATCTGTTTTGAAGAGAAACTGTCTCTTTTTCTGAATTTGACTAAGTGTTTTGCAGAGCAAAGAGGAAAATTAAATTTAAATATGCCTACGTTGTTTTTAGATGCCCATTGATACTGGTGGAATTGAAATTTTTAATATTGTTGTTTCAGTTGAACTAAATTGTTTGGGTCATGTTGCAAGGCTTTTGTCACCACAAGGAATTCTTTTATTAGGAAAAAAAACGAAAAAAAAAAAAAAGAAGAAACTTTTCTGATCGTTGGATCTTTATTCAACCTTGATGTCTCTTACCCCGATACCTTTCCTCATTTAGGAGGTTTGTAGCTATGCCAGTGTCATGTTTATGTGGCCTATAACATTACAAAACAGTTCCAAGCCAAAGTAAAGGATAAGATTGTGGTTGCTTGATCAGCACTGCAAAATGTTAGTCACATCCCGTGTTTGCATTGATACTGAGACTTCTAACTCCTATTAGGTTTGGATGCCTCCAAAATTTAGTGTGGCCATTGATGAAATGTCTTTCTATCGTGCATTGTGTTAAAATGTCAATATCTATAGGGCACTACAATTCATGGTTCTTTCTGTCATGGACTCTTGGATTTTCAATTGAGGCATTCCCAGTTTAGAAATTGTGTTTTCATTGTTAAAGTAATGAGCAATTAAGCTTCATAATATAAAAAGAAAAGAGCAATTCAGGTGCTTTTTTGTCATTTTTTGATCTTGAAGTTTTGAGTGCTGATTGAAGCTGGACATTTGGTAGCTTACAAGCATATGAATGTTATTGATTATAAATGTGTTGTCAGTTCAGAAAACTGTTGCTGCCAAGTTCATTATTTTCCATTTGGTTGTTATCGTGCAGCAACTGTTTCCCAAAAATAAATAAGGAGAGATCTTTGAGAGAGAGTCATTATTGTATTATTAGCATATGTTTCGAAATCTGATTCTGAAGTTGGTTGTAGAACCCAAGCTTACTGCAGAATGCTGTTGTATAATCCAACATGGTAATATGAATTTCATGAGAATCGTCAAGATTGAAGAGGGTTGTCATCTTATTCTTTTGATCTATGAGACATGAGAAGTTGTTGTCATCTAGGTCAGGCATGGAAAAACTATATGTGGTCTGTCTACATTTGTTTTAATGCATTGTAGCCCTATGATGGGCCTCTGAAACATTGAAATATTCAAGTAAATATGTTGAGTGTATTAGGTGTAACTAATATATTTGGCCAGGCTACCTAGAGTAATTAAATTCTAGGTCCGTTTGTCAGTGTTAAAGAAAAAACACTAAAATGCATAATGCACTTGTGCACTTTCCAAAAAAAATTAATAAAATACTCACTCTTGTATATAAGTACTCAAGTGCTATTTTAAATTGTGTGCAAGTATGTACTAATTTAAAAATCACTTCTAGCTGTAATTAAATTTGATAAGCACTTATAGAACTAATAGTCAAATACATGAATAAGTATTTATATTTTTAATTAAGTATTTACGTAGTGCTAATTATCATTGTTAAATGGACATTTTGGGAGGCCCATTACTATAATGAAAAATCATTTCATTTTTTAGTTGAAACCTTAGGCAGTTCTTGAAAAAAGATAGCAATGAAAGTTGAGACTAATAGGAATATATAAATCAATCCCTCCATAAAATCACTTCTAGTGCTAATTAAATTTGATAATTAATTATCTAGTGCAAATAGCCAAACACATAGATAATTATTTATATTTTTAAAATTTAGTACTTATTTAGTGCTAATTAACTTCATCTAATGTGCATGATTATTTAATATTGTTCCACCATTGCCTAAATGTATGCTTCTTATTGTGAATACTTACCAAATTATGTATTTTATCTGTTTGTTTCTTTTATGTGGACCTTTATGCTGTTGGCTGGTTTGCTGGGCAAGTTCAGTGAGCATATTTTTGACACACCGTATTGATTTGCACTCATGTGATGGCTTTTATTACTTCTGGCTGTTCATTCAGCAACATTGATGATGAGCTTCTAGTTGATCTTCTTCTTCTTCTTCTTCTTTGTGTAACCAAAGAGAATTGTAAAAGATCTCATTAGTAATGGCTGCATTGATGTGTGTATCTTGTATGTTCTTGTCAAACATCAATTTTTCCAACATGACACTTCTTTAGATTTAATACCATACATGACATTGGAGTTTCTTTTTGCTGACAATATTCCCCACAAATTTGCAGCCATGGCTATAGGGGATGAAATGATGGAAGGCTCTGTCTCTTCTCTTATTATTGAATCATTGGAGTCAAACCAGCGTGGAGATGCGCTTTCTGCAGAAGATTTAGCCTGGGTTGATTCTTGCCTGATAAAAGATCCTGAAAATTCAGATAGTAACTGGAATGCTCTGAGTGATGCCTTATTAGAAATTGTCAACCTTCACCCTGAAGCAGTTTCCTGTTCTTCATCTGGATTTGATGGTTTGTTGGGAGGAACTGACATTGAGACACATCATCCAGGCGAAGAACCAGAAACTGCCAAGTCAGTAAAAAATGATGATCTCGTCATTCCGATCAATGTAGAATCAGAAACAAAAAATATTACTGATCCAATCAAAAAGAAGACTGGCATTCCACTTTCAAAACATATTGAGGGTAATGATACTGTAGAAACTTTTGTGAGAGATCCTTTTCTGCCGAGTTACAAGGAAGACAAGAGTGTGGATGAAGCCATTGATTTAGGGCTTGACTTGGATCCTTTAGCAGTTGAATTTGAGCCCGTTTCAGAGAATATCTTCAAGGTATGGGATTTGGATGTACCAGATGAGGAAGATGAGCTCGTTAAACAATTGAACAGGGCCCTAGCTGAAACTTCCTCAACCACTGAGGGTTCAGGAACATGGAAAGATTTGAAAGATGAATCACTTGATAGCTTGATTGCTGGCATAGCTGATCTGTCTTTGGATCGAAAGTCTTCTTAGTTATTTGTTTATAGTACAATTGTGGCATCTAACTAAATTGGTTCTGCTCCAGACATTTAGTTTTAGTGGCTTGTTAACTTTATTGAAGCACTTTAATGTTTTATTGGAACCGAATGAGTATGATGTGTTTTGTACGGCAATTGAGATGGGACCATAGGGTTCTAAAAGTTGAACCGTGGATTTGGCTCTGCCCTAACCGTAGGCATGGCCACAACAGCTTTGAAGATTATATTGACATCTATAAAGTACAATTCAAGAGCTGTATATTGTTATTATTAGTATGATACATTGGGTTGAATAACATATACTCATTTTACGACTAATGGCCAGGCAGCATGCTCTTAGATTTAACAAATTTTGGCAGAAATTTCTCCTTCTGTCAGAAAAACATTCATTTTCTTTGGCAAACTGAACTCCGCATTATTCTTCTTAACACCATAGATTAACCAAGAATTAAGGTTCTCAATTACAGATATTTAGTGAGTGGTTTCCATACAATGGTTATACCAACCTTCTTGGAGTCCGCTGCAACCCAAAGGCAACAAAGAGAATAACTGGTTTGGGAATATTGAGGAGTCTAAACCACATATCATTACTAGTTGATAAGTGATTCTGAAATGGACCGACTTGATGATTTGTCTAGCCATCACATTGAACAGCTTTTGTGGCAAATTTTCTACCATCAACAAACTCATCAAATCTTGTGATTAAACCATGGCCATTAATCTAAGCGAAGCCAGAAACAAAGAAGAGAGGTTATATTACATAAGAGCCTCATACTTGCTTTCCGAAGGAATGTACAAATCAAACTCTTAACTTGATCTGAATTTGACTCTTTTGTCTATTTCTACCAACACTAGCAAAAATATCAAGGATTTTTTTTTTTCTGAGATCTTATATGCCATAATTTTGAAATTTTACGAGGTGGGTATGAAACCATCCGTTTCAACCACGCATGCATGCTGCTAAGCAAGAAAAAAATTATCGCCCACATGGCAAATTCTCATTGGTTGATTCATGACAGCCTCAAATGAGACATCTTATGACAATTCTAGACGACTATAAATACAGTGAAGTGATTTGCATGTGTGGCAAAGAGGCAGAAGAAGATAGTGGAGATAGGATATTTAAGTACTAAGAGTTAAACGCCTCTACTCTCAAGCACAGAACAACAAAGAAGAAAAATGGCCTCAACCTCAGCTTCTTTGCTCAAGTCATCTCCAGTTCTCGACAAGTCTGAGTGGGTTAAGGGCCAGACCATCCGCCAGTCCGCTGTCTCCGTCGTCCGCTGCCACCCCAACCTTTCTTCTGCCCTCACCATCCGTGCTGGTTCCTATGCCGATGAGCTTGTCAAGACCGCTGTATGTTCCATATTTTATATTATTTTAACAGCTGTTGCATCAGTGTGTATTAGATACTTGCAACAAGCATGCATGCCTCAAATGTTTCACCTATGACAAAAATTTAGACTAATTAAACAGGCAAGAACTTTTTTATGTCCCGGTTGGAATTTTTAGGAATTTGAAATTTTCTTTATATACTTCAGATGAACCCACGAATGTGATGTATTTTGTGACCACTTTAAACTACTAGAAGCTTCATGAAAAGGTAATTAAAGAGTTATAAGCAGAAAGTAGCTTGCACTTTTGCTAACTCTATCTCTTGAAAGATAGTTAAAAGTAGTTACTGACGACAAAAAAAAAAGGGTATAAACACCTTGCATGCTAATCATTTTAATATATGAAAAGCATGAAACCTCATTCTTACCTAACATTAACCTTTCTTTCACAAATGTATGAAGTCTGATTTGGGAGTAGTAAGAAGCCTTGGTTCAAATTTCATTACATCGGGTAAAGTTGGGAGTGGTTTAATTTGTATTTATGTAATAATCATTTGAGAGTAAAATTAAAAAAATATCTTGGATCATGGTGTAAAATGTAGTATGTAAAGCATTAACTTATCTTGTATCGTTATGTAAAACATAGTACATAATCAAAAAGTTGTCTTGGCAACTGAAACACTATTTAATTATAAGCATTAATGTCTTTGGGTACAGAAAACCATTGCATCACCAGGGCGTGGGATTTTGGCCATGGACGAGTCAAATGCAACCTGTGGAAAACGTCTTGCCTCAATTGGGCTAGAGAACACCGAGGCTAACCGCCAGGCATACCGTACCCTCCTCATCACTGCCCCAGGCCTTGGCCAGTACATTTCTGGTGCAATCCTCTTTGAGGAGACTCTTTACCAATCCACCACCGATGGCAAGAAGATGGTAGATGTGCTTGTTGCTCAAAACATTGTGCCCGGTATCAAAGTTGACAAGGTAAATTAAGCTAATAAGAGTAGATGTTGTACTTAAAGTCAGGCACTAACCTTTGTTATTGTTACAAGAATCGTATTCTAACATGCGTAATTCAGGGTTTGGTGCCCCTTGCTGGTTCCAATGATGAGTCATGGTGCCAGGGTCTTGATGGCCTTGCTTCTCGCACGGCTGCTTACTACCAACAGGGAGCTCGTTTCGCCAAATGGTATAAATATGTTGTTTCTATAGTGTGAGAAATTTTATCTTTTGTGTTCAATTGTTTTCAAATCCACAGTTTAACATTGATTCACTTTGATTGATTAGGCGTACCGTTGTGAGCATTCCCAACGGCCCATCTGCCCTGGCAGTGAAGGAAGCAGCCTGGGGTCTTGCCCGCTATGCTGCCATTGCTCAAGTAAGATAGCTCAACTGCAAAAAATTGTTTTTCTGCAAGTATTTTTGTTTTTTCTTACCTTGGATATGTCTGATCATTAATAAATATTTATTACTTGGATTTTGTAGGACAACGGATTAGTCCCAATTGTGGAGCCAGAAATCTTGCTTGATGGTGAACATGGCATTGACAGGACTTTTGAAGTAGCTCAGAAGGTTTGGGCTGAGGTTTTCTTCTACCTTGCTGAGAACAATGTCATGTTTGAGGGTATTCTCCTCAAGCCTAGCATGGTTACTCCTGGTGCTGAATGCAAGGACAGGGCCACTCCTGAACAGGTTGCCGACTACACCCTCAGGCTCCTCCACAGGAGAATCCCCCCAGCCGTCCCTGGAATCATGGCAAGTTTCTTAAAGAAAAAACTTCAATTCCCCAATTCTAATTCAAATGTCTATGCATCAAAACATGGACTAATGCATTGAAACTTCTGGTGCTTTTGCAGTTCTTGTCTGGTGGACAATCTGAAGTTGAGGCAACGCTGAATTTGAACGCCATGAACCAAGCTCCCAACCCATGGCATGTGTCATTCTCTTATGCCAGAGCTCTCCAAAACACCTGCTTGAAGAAGTGGGGAGGCAGACCCGAGAATGTTAAGGAGGCTCAAGAGATTCTGCTCATCCGTGCCAAGGCCAACTCTATTGCTCAGCTCGGCAAGTACACCGGTGAGGGAGAGTCAGATGAGGCCAAGCAAGGAATGTTCGTCAAGGGCTACGTCTACTAAATTGTTTGCAGTGGCATCAAAGCCAAAGAAGACGAGAAGATAAAGATGGTCAAGAAATTAAAATTCCAATGACTTGGTTCTCTGAAATGTGTTAAATGCATTTTATAGCCATGCATGGAGACTATTTTTGCTCATGATTACATGTACTTTTAGCTACTTAATAAGCCTCTTGCTGATGAGATGAGTTAGTGTGTACTTATGATGAGATGTTAAGTTCTGTGTACTTTCATGTGCATCTTTACCTGTACTGCTTGTCCACGGTTAATACTTATGCGCATACAGTAGTAGTAGCCATAATTTGTATCTCTAGAGTTATTTGTATACATTAGTATCGGAGATACAAATTCATCTATTTAAACTACGTGATAATATAATTGCATACATAACATTATCATTATAAAATAATAAAAATATTAACATTCATTAGGAACCTTTTAACTTCAAGCGTAAGTTGAGACGGGTGAATTGACCCTTCATCGTCAAGTAGAAGTCAAGGAAAGGAGATGAGAACCATTGGGATTAAATTAAACAATGGTTCATTTTAAAATTGTCAATTTGTGATTGTTGTTTCGATATAATAATAATTTTAATTGAATAATATTATACATCCAAGTAATTATTTCAATTTGTATTTTAAGTAACATATAGCCCTCACATAAATGATAAATTTTATAATTTATGCATTGATTAATTGTCTTTTTTTTTAATCCAATAAATTAAAATTATGTAATCACTCTGAAATAAAAATTTAGATACAATTTTAAAAATTTAATATTATTGTTAAGTTTTTGATAAACCATTTTTAAAATAATTTTAAACAATTCTTTTCTTTCACAGCCA
Organism: Khaya senegalensis; assembly: GCA_032402905.1. Classification (NCBI taxonomy): domain Eukaryota; kingdom Viridiplantae; phylum Streptophyta; class Magnoliopsida; order Sapindales; family Meliaceae; genus Khaya; species Khaya senegalensis. Next base: position 3,179,668 of record CP135543.1, read on the forward strand.
ATATTTATAAATATAAATAAAAATTGTTATCCAAAATTAAAATTTAAAATTTTATTCATTTAATATTTATTTTAATTATTATATTTTCTCATAATAATTTAAAAATAGAATTTATTAAACAAATATAATATTTTTTAAAATTCAAAACCCTTATGTATAATTTATCATGCATCTAACTAATTTTCTCTATAAATTATTTCTTGGATACAAATAAAAATGAGTATTTTAAAAACCCCAGTCATCAAACTTATCCTAAAACAACATCATATCTCCTTGTAATAGCCAGTTCTTTATCTAATCTAACAACTTCTATTTTAACCATAATAAGGCCCCATTTGGGATTGTGATTGTGATTGAGAATCTAAAAGCACATTTTTTTTTCATAATTTCATACTAAATTAAGGTAAATATCATATTAGATTTTACAGACTTAATTCAAAGTTCTAAAAAAAATTATAATCTTATCAGTAAATAGACCTAAATTATGCACTTATATCTTATATTTAGGAATGACAATTTTATCCATGAATTTGCTAGTATTCAACCTTGTGGATATTAAATTTTTTAAATATATTATTTTTTCCAATAAAAGCACCAAAGACAAACTTAATATCTCTATTGCATATATATATATAATATACTATAAGTATCTGCAAGTATTCGATATATATATATATATATATATATATATATATATATAACATACTATAAGTATCTGCAAGTATTCGTAATGTATATCCATGGATATTTAGTTTTTTAAATATATATTTTTTTTATAATAAAAGCACTAAAATGATACTTGATATCTCTATTGCTTGTGTGTGTGTGAGCGCACGCACGTGTGTAAAAATATTTAGTTTTAGATATAATATTTTTAATAATAATATTTTATTTAAAAAAAAAAAAAGAGAGATAATGATTACAACTATGAATTTTAATCTTTCAAAGTTGGGGGCTTGACACGTAATATTTTTCTTGAATATACATATATATGTGAAAAAATATTTGCAATTGAAAAATAAAAAATACCTTTATTTTTGTAAAAATATTTTTTGTTTTATTTGAAATTATTTTATTCCTTATAGTAAAAGAAAAAAACTAATTTTTATTTTCAAATAATATATATCTTATGTCATGTTTGATATTACTTCCTAAATATTATTTTGAATTTCATTTTAAAAAAATAAAATATTATTATTATTTTAAATTACTAATTAAAAAAATTTTTATACATAAATTATGCTCTAAATTAAGTGATCTTAAAAATAAAAATAATATAAGTGTAGTTAAAAAAAAGAAAATTCACTACAAATCTATGAAAATCTATTACAAGCTAGGTAAATATTATTTATTTGTTTAAAGGAGTTTGGTAAATACCAAAGTCGCTACAAGTTTGGTATTGAATTTCAGTAATGGATATAGATGCAAGTTTTTAGGCATCTATTTTAAACCTAATTCACTGCTATCTCTACTTATATTCAGCTAAATCTAGAAGAAATCAATTTTGTTTTAAGGATAGTTATTGAAATGAATATCATATAGAGATTTTAAATGAGAATAATGTAAAGTACCTATTTAGTACTTCTGATACCTCAAGTAAAAAATGAATATTAGAAAAACTCGTAGTTTTATGATCTGGTTTGTATTATATAATTATAAATGCAATTGAAAATTATGTAGTAATGAACTAAAAGTTCATTAATCCAAAAATACTTACGCAATAACATGACCATTTTAGTTACTCAGAATCTATAGTGATATGTAAAATTATTGAGAATTCTCATAAACACCTATTAAAAACTAAAAAAATTTATTATTCAATGAGAATATTTGTATTGCTTGCTCACAAAGGAAACTAATGGTTAGGGTATTCTATTTTAAAATTGATTTTTAGTCTTTATCATTCTTATAGAGAATTTAATGAAACATTTGTGAGCTTATTCACCTATTTAGTGAATATTTCATTATTTTATGGTCTTAATTGATGTATTTGTTCATTGGTCACAAGTTTGTTAAATATCTACTCATATTATTGCATTTACTAGATTGCTTGCATAAATTATCAAATTAAGAACATAATTTCTAGATTATCTAATCAAGATTATAGGTCTAGATAATTCTACTAAGATTAGTTCCAAACATTTGATGATATTTTATGTCAATGAGAAATGATATAAAGCACTTGTTATACATGTCTAAACATAAAATAAATTAATTGAATCACTCTTTAAACGATTTTAAATAATTATTCAAACTTTAATATTACACATTAAATTCTCAATTTCTGCATGAAAACATGTTATTTTGCATACTGTGATATTAATTTGTCTTAGATATATTGTTTATCATTAATAATCTCCACTGTGACTTTTACTTGTTCATTAACTTGATATTTCACATCTAAGTACTTTTAAGTTGTATATACTCCTATAACTCATATATAACATACAAAGATAGAACTAAAGTATTATTTGGAGTTCTATGACAGATTTAGCTCATTTTTTATTATTAAACATCTTAAACTTTTGATAGGAGATCTATTTACTATAAGTTTTATAGATTGATTTTTTAATGAGAGAAGTTTTTCATCCCTAGAAGAAAAGAAAATGACTCATAAACTAAGACTTTGACTTTTTTGAAAAATAATTATTATATCTCATCTTGATCCTCATACTAATTAACATAAAAATAAAATACAAAGGATAGTACAATTTTAGTAAATTGTAAATCAATTATTATATGCATTTAATGTTATTCCAAGTTGACACAACCCCTCATTAGGTGAATCTTACTAAGAATTGTAATTTCTTATTTTCATCTACTATTTTTACAATTTTTACATAATAAAATTTTATAAATAAATAATATAAACAGTATATTATACATTAAAACTCCAAGTTTCACCATAACATAAACATGATATACTCATAAGATGACTTATGCAGTATATGTTTAATGTTCCCAATCTCAAGTGTCAAATTGTATACTGAAAACATTGTACACAATCTAAAGAAAAATAAGAAAATGATGAGTTTACAGCTCAGTGAGTGGATTTAGTTCATAAGAAAATATTTTTTTAATAAATAATTATTCAATTACTTAAAGTCACATATAAATTATGTATCAATCACATGCTAAATACTTTTCATAGTACAGTTAATTAATTCACATCAAGCAAACACCCAAAGGAACCTATCATACTTAGCAAACAAAAAATTTAAAAACACACATAATTAATTCAAAAACATACATAATTACCTCGTATCCTCATCCGAGCAATCTTAATCATACCACACAATATTGTATTCGCATTAGGATTTCATAATCATATCAAAGATATACTTAACGACCTCGTATTCTTATCCAGATAGTCATAATCATACCCTAGGACCTCATATTCTCGCAGGATTTCATAATCATATCATAGACATATCCAATGATCTTATATTTTTATCCAGATAGTCATAATCATACCTTGAGGTCTTGTATTCTTGTTAGAATTTTATAATCATACTTATAACATTTCACAAATAATTTACATACCAAACATATGACATGAATATCAAAATATTATTTCTTATTAGATTTGTCATGCATGTGAATAATGTAATTCCATGATTTCATAGACAACATAATTATTATACTAAAATATATAACAATTTAAAAATCATCTACTCAGTGCATGATAATCAATTTTGGGTGGTTCTAAGTTCTAAATTTTTTACCATTGCACTCACACCTAAAACATATAAGATTCAAAAATTAATCATTAAAACTGACTCAAAATTTATTACATAAAAAAAAATAAATAAATATTCTAATTTCATAGTTATACTACCCATTCAATCTTTATATGTTGTTTCAACTTTTTAAATACGTTTTTTATACTATTCCTTTTACTAGCCATCAGTTTTTCTCTTTGTTTTTTTCTGCTTCTTCTTCCTCCTCTTTTTCTTTGTTTTTTTTTTTTTTTGCTCTTTTTCCTCTCTTTTCGCTCTCAACTTTTGGCTTTGGTTTCTTCTCTCAATTCCATTTCAAAATGTAGTTTAAGCAAGCATGTGTTTATTTTATAAAAAAATATATAAGCCACTGATTGAAATTGGATGAGATATATGCTTCATCAAACAAATATTGTTGCCATGTGTTAGCTGTATGCTTCATTTAAATTTAATTAATTTTTTACTTTATTTAAATTTAATCAACTATCTGCTTCATATGCCATGTGTTACAGTAAAAGTGACTAGAACATATATTCTAAATGTTAATACATTAGTTTATGCGATTGTTCATGAAGAATTATTTAGTTGTAAGATAGCAAATGAATTGTTTATTTATATCAAAAGCATAATGAACCAATCAATTAAAAATTTATTCCATATAAAAAAAATTAGAATCATGTTAATGATAATGCTCAAACAATAAATATACCTATCCTTTCTTAACCATTAGCTTCATAAGAGTTGTTTGTCATTAAAATGATACATGTCCCTGAAGTGATAACTATGCTTGAAATGACATATGTTCCTAAAATGACATCCATGCTTGAAGTGCTGTTCGTCCTTGAAACAACACTTGTCCCTAAAATGATGTCATACCCTTAAAATATAGTTTGTGACCTTTATATTGAAAAGTAAATTTTCTAATTAAAACTATTGGTCAAAAGTTAAATAGTCAAAAAATTAAAAAAAAAATAAAAAAAGGGTCAAAAGTCAAAAAAAGGGCCTTGAATCTTCCACAATAAGTCAAAATAAAAAAAAAATGCATTTAAATCATAGAATAATGTATACACCTGTAGTCCTTAAACCAATAAATTAAAATTCAAATGGCCCAAACAAAATATGCATCATATCATACTTTTAGAGATTGACAAATTCAAATACAAGTTAACGTGGTCACAGCAAGTGTTGAGTAGCTACAAACCTACTCTTGATGTCTCCACGTGTCAATAAACACTACCTAATTCTCACTATCCAAGTCACCTTAAGTTCATCTTAGAAGGGAAAAAAAAGGGATGAGCATAACCATTTTGCTCAGTAGGGATTAAATAAAACTCACTCAAGTTGATTTCATCAAAAAGCCTGGATGTCTAAAATCATTTATGCCAAATTCTTAAAAAATGCTTAATGATGCTAAGTAAAAGAAAATTTTCATAATTATTACATACATAGAACATATATTTAAAGCAAACATCATCAATTAAATATAGCTATTAGATTTATTAAGTGATCACACTACAATGATAACCACGATAAGGTCATTTAATATTAGTAGGAAATAAATGCCACAACGAGGCCACACAATAACATACTTTATACAGGTTTAGGAACTCACACCTAAGGACATGCTAACATTGTCCCCTTAGTATCACTTTAGGAAATTCCATCGTAGGACATGCCTAACCACGCATTTACATACAGCAATTTTCATTTTTATTTTAAATTTAAGGAAATTTGGGCATTATGACAACATAAAATTTATAAAATCCCTTACATATTATTTATCCAAATAATACATTTTATAATTTACCATATAGACAATCCAAAACAAAACATTTCATATTAATAAACTATTTAGCATGCCATAACTGCAAGAAGAGCTACCTAAGCAATTTTACCATAAAACATTATAACAATAAATTTTAAAATAATTTAATCTAAATTTTTATGGTGTGATCATAATTAAAATTATATAGGCACATGTATATGTGTGTGTGTGTGTGTGTGTGTGCATAATTAAATATTTAAAAACAACAACTAAAATGACTAACATAAATCCATACCTCATTCAATTCAATTTACATGTTTTTCAAGTTTGAAATGTCATTTAAAAATTTTAAGTAGTAATTGAATTTCTCTCATTAAAACGAATCTAAAGGATGCCTCCAGAGTTAAAATTGATATTTAGATCGCTTAAAAATCTAACTTTGACCAGTCAACTCTAGCGATTAACGACAATTAATGATGATGATGCTTTATTTTTTGGTAATTTAGACAATGGATTTTAGCCTATGTCTCTGTTGAAGTCGTGAAAGAGATTTCAACAACTTTTGAGTCTGATTCTTCTCATTATCTTACTCCACTCATCATGTTAGTTCTAACAATATGCTTGGTTTTCTTAGGAGATATTAATGTTGGCTGAAAAGTCAAATTTAAGAAATTTGAAAACTTTGAACAAGTTTTTGGCAAAGTGTCAATGCTTGAATTTAGGTAAGGCTAGTGGCAATAGAACATGTATGTCATGAAGATTATGTGGTTTGAAAATAGTGTCAATCGGATGTCAAAAAGGGGTTTGTCGGAGCTTACTAGAATTTGGTTCAAAAAGGTTAGAGAGAAAGAAGTTAAGGGTTGATATGAAAATGGTGAAATGGGTATTTATAAAGAAATTTTTATAAAATTACACAATTACCTAAAATCTATTTAAAATTATACATTAATCATAGATCATTTGAAGTTGATCAATTTAGTACCAACATCTTACAATTTAGTCTCCACAAAAGACAAAAAATCATTTACAATTAAATGCACAGTGTCTGAAAGACATATTCCCAACTCTTGACCCACGCTCCTTGGCCAATCGAGCACCCAAATGAAGCCCCTTTTCTATGCTAAACAAAAGCTTGGTGCCTTGTGGATGTTCGAGCGCCCAGGTTTGACAAATGATATTTGTCCCTAAAATAACATCTATCCTTAAAATGAATCAAGTTCATAAAGTAACACATATTCTTAAAGCGACACAAGTCTCATAAGTAATATTTGCCTCCAAAGTGGCATAAGTTTTTTAGTGACATCTATTCTTAAAGTGATATTTGTCTTTGAAAATGCACTTACCATTAGAGAGGTACTAGAAATAAAAAAAAAAAATAAAGAAAAATTTATAAATTATATAAATAAAAGACATGTGTGATTGTACTAAAATAATCATCAAAAATGTATTTTCTTTACAATGGTTATTGGAAATTATAAAATTTTATTATGGCCCATAATTTGTTGATGAATATAGATAAATGTATAATTAATCTCAATGTAATGAATTAATTTAAGCATAATTCACTTTTCTTACTAAACTTGAAGTATTTGGACCTATAATTTGAACACTTTGAAGATATTAAACTTGTTATATACAATGGTTATTTGTAAAAAAAACATAATGAAAACAACTAGATCACAAAATATGAAATGAGAATTATTGCTCAAGTTTCTCGCAGAAACTTGAGCTTAATTTTATTGAAACATATTGTCTTATTGTGAATATAATAATGCTATGAATAAGTTTAGCAATATCAAAAAGATTTAACATGTGTCTTATGGATGTAGTGACAACTTACTTTTATAGATCACTTGATACTGATATATATATATATATATATATATCATTAAAGAATTTAAAATGAATGAAACACATAAATTAAAATATCGTAGTTTGTTTTTAATAAAACTATAATGATTTTTATATGGATTAAAACAGTCTAGATGCATATAATAAAATTGTTTGAGTGAATATTTGATAAAAGGAAAATATATCAATAATACAAATATGCTCATGCGTATTCATAAGGAAATCTGAATTTAGATTAGCCATCATATCTGTAAAGAAGATAAAAAAAAAAAAATGATATTTAGTCCGAAAGTACCATATCTCAATTCAATTGGAGTCTTGTTATATTTATCACAATATACTAGACTAAACATAACTTTCTCTGTGAAATTGTTGGCTAGACTTGAATCTACACTTATTTGCCGACGCCATTTAACATATTTTTCGTTATTTTCGTGGACTGATGAATTTGGAATTATTTCATTCTAATAAACTAATATAAAATACGAAATTAGTTAATTATGCAAATGTTGACTATCTTTTGATCCTCATAAAACTTGTTCATAAACAAAATATATTTTTATGTATAATAACATAGCAATCTAATAGTGATCCAAAAAGTAAACTTTTGTCACTATCTTAACTAATCACTCTAAGATTCATTCACTACATGAAGCAAGCAAAAAATATATACAATTGTGATATGTTATTCATCATATCTAAAATGCATACAACTTGTCTTTTATTACTTGTATACTAATAACAATATATTAAGACAATATTGTTTATATTGCTCAAGTTAAAAGAATGATACGTTATGAAAATTAAGTCAAACATATATCACTTAAGCCTACACTCACGAGCTCTAGTAGATGATGTTAAACAAATACGTTCCTTTGATAATTTTGTTGCTCAAATCACTAAAACTTTACTAATATCAACTTTTAAAAAGTTGTTATATAGTATTGACTTGTGTCGACTCCCAAAATTAATAAATTGATATTTGTTATCCTGAAGAGGAGAATTTTATTAGAGAGCATATATTCTATTACAAAAGAAAAATTATAAAAAAATTTCTAAACAAATGTGTATTGTATTTTTTTTTCTTTTGATTAGATTTTATCTCATTGAATTTTTCTAGTAAGGTTTTTAACAAAATGATATTATAATTAATATAATTAAGAGTTGTGACATTTAAGTGAGAGTGTTATGAAGTAAAAAGATTTCGTCAATTATGCGCCATGTATTTATAAAGTATCATTAAAATTTCTTATAAAATATCTGTTATATCTCTTATAAAATATATATTACACACCTTATCTTTTCCTATAGATAGATCCACTACTAAAAAAAATAAAAAATAAAAAAAAAAAGGACTTATGGCAATAAATAAATTGTAACAAATTTTAAAATGTGTTAATTCCTAATATTGATAATTTATTTTTAATTTGAAGTTTCACTTAATTTTTTTAATATTATAGACACAATTACAATTATATTAATTATGTCAAAAAAATAATAAAATTTAAGTTTATTTTAATATTTATGGCAATTCCAAAATTGTTTCTAATTAGATTTATCTTTTTAATAAATATTTTTATCACATTCTTTTAAAATTTTATTGCCGCTCTCCTTCCCAGACCTAATTAGACTACAAACAAATAATCTCTACTGCAAAAACAACAAACAGCCGCCTTCCTTTCTCTTTGTTTGGTGTCCATCAAACCACCGTACTTGTTTTCAATTCAAATTTTAATTGAAAGTTCAATTAAAAATTTTCAAAATCAATAATCCCTTGCATTAATCCAAAATCGTATATGGTAGCCACGAAAATCCTCAGAAATCCCTCGAGATTAAGGAAGACAATCAGTTTTTCTCCAGGATCATGTCCAAGGATACTTCCGTGGCTAACTCTTCTTCTAGAGTTTACCATGGCGGATTTCTGATGCTCTTTCGTTTATCTCAGCCGGGGACTTCGAAGCATACACTATTCAATGACAATTCTCTCACGCCTCTCACGCGGCCGCCACCTCCGCCATTGTATTAATCTAGTTCCAAGTCGAAAAATATGCGAAAAGAATGAGAAACCAAATCTCCTGAACAACATTTTTCCCTAGGCTAAGTTCAAAGAAGAATCATGTTTCACTTTCAACTTCTTGGTCTTCTACTTCAATCGTCTTCCTCATTGTTGTCGTATTCATCTTTGCCTTCGCTGCCACGAAGTGATTCAAAGAACTCGAAAGTGTCTATTTGAGTGTAGATTGTTTGAAGTTACGTAAAGAGCAGATTTCCATGATAACACATTTTCTCATTTTAAATTCAATTTTTTTATTTTTTATTTTTTAATTGATTATAAAAAAATTATTAAATCTTAAATATACTTTTTTTATATTTAATTTTTAAGTTCTCACAAAATTATATAAAAATATTTATTGAATCTATTTGATTATGGATTGTTCCAAGTTAAGCCATGTAAAGAAAAGATTTCAAGTAATTGAAGAAGACCTACGTGTGAGTATCAAGAGCAACCCAAGGTAATGAGACAAATATTATTGTGATATTCAATTATTTTTTTTTATATTCTTGTAATTAAAAGAAAAAATAAATAAATTTTTAATACTTATTTTATTTTAATTTGTTAATTTGATATTAGCATCTATCTTTTGCAAGAGAGCTCTTTTGATTTGCTTTGATGTAATTAAAAGGTACATTCATTAGCAATAAAAAAAATTTTTTTTTTGATCTATTGATATATTTTCTTGATTTTTTTTAGTTTCAATTTTATAGAAAGATCTATATGTACATTGATTGGATTATATTTTTCATTGTTAAAATTGATTATTTTTTATGAATTGTAGGTCATATTGAAGTGCTCATTATTGAGAGCTCTATGGCTACAAATGATAGATGACATAAAAGATTCTTGTAACTACCAAATTGAAGGTCTTACTCTTGAGAATCACTGTATCAAGAACAATAAGAGATCTTGCTCTTTAAAATCAATGTATCAAAAAATTTTAGTACTAAATAGATGTCACAAAGACACTCATAACTAAGCCAAATTGGAGGTCTTCCTTTTGTGAGTCACTGTATCAAGAACAATTTGAGACTTGCTCTTTAAAATCAATGTATCAAAAAATTTTAGTAATAGATATAAAATAATTTTTATTTAGTACTTTTTTTTTAATATAAGACAATTTTGAATTAACTATGTAAATAAAAATATATTAAAAAAGAAAAATTAATAGGTCTTATTACGATAAAAAAAAAAATTAACATTATTAACAACAGAAAATATAATATTTTAAACACAAAATCATTTTTACTAACTACAAATTAGAGACAAGATTAAATGTCACTATATATATATTTTTTTTTGGTGACAAAATCTTTAATGTCACTATTTTTATGAATTCAAATTTGTCACTATAATAAAATTTAGTGGCAAATAAATATTTGTGACATATACAAAAATGTCACTATAATCTTTTGTGACAATAACAAATACGACAAATAAGTATTGACATAATTTTTGTTACAATATAATTTTAGTGACAAATATATTATATATAGAAACAAATTTTTTTTTATCCCAATAGAGTGCTTTTTTTTTTGTAGTAAAAGTTGTAAAACATTTGAAAAATGAATAAGAAAAGTTTAAAAGAGTTTATGAAATTTTTCTAAGAGAACATTTCCCCTTTTCTTTATTTGCCTTCTTCTATATATTCATAATATATTTACAATATAAACTGCTTTTTTTAAAATATCAATTGATATTTTTCGATTTCTTATTATATCTACGTATTTGAATAAAAAACGCACTTATATTCCAATTGTTTATAAACTTTGATATATAAATTTTATTGTGTTGTGATGATCTCCTTTAATTATATTTTTATTATAAAAATGAATGTGTTTTATGTCTTATTCATGTCTTAACATTTTAAGTTTTATTTTTTAAGTATTTCATTGTTATATTCATAATTCATAATATATTTGCGAATTATAGAAAGTGTTGTGAGCTCTAAAAAAAGAATTTATACAATTTTGCCTATTTCTTCTTTAACAATGTAAAGCCTTATTTATTATTTATTTTTTTTATAAATAGTCCCAAAGTAGCTTTGACATTTCCTCCTTTTACTGTATTTTTATGTAAACACCAAATTTTAGTTAAAAAACATTTAACTTTTTTAATTTCAATTTGACATTAAGTACTTTTGGTAAAGAACACTTAACATTTTATTTAAATTTGAGATGTCAAGTGATTCCATCTCAAGATAACTCAGTACTAAACAAAATCTAATTTTTTGGTCACATTATACATCCAATTTTTTTGCAACATAAAATTTACATCATCATACATGAAACAAGTAACATAAAAATTAAAACACTGAAATAAACTATAAAACTTTAAATCTTTAACATAAAAATTTTAAAAAATAAAGTGTTCATAACAACACAACGTACATATTGTAGTCAATCCTTTGGATTGTTCTAGCTAATTTTCATCCAAGAGGATCAATATCATTAACCATTTATTCATCTTACATTTGGTACAAAGTATAAATAGGCAGGATATACACAGTAATTTAGCCTCATAACTTTTTGGTACGCAGGTTAAAATTCTTTTCCTCTGTCCATCTATCTGCACAAGTAATGGTAAAGAGACAATACATATATCCTAGTTAACATAAACGGGAAGAAATTTGCTGATAAGATTTCAAGCCACTGATTCCAGCAATAAGCTGCTAAGGTCGGAAGAATGTCTTCAGTTAGGAAAACCTGCAGCCACAAAGTTAAGGGCCATATTCTTAATTTTCCACAAACAACAAATATTATTTTCAATATCAGATATAATATATTTGTGCACAATTACTATTTGTATTATTTCACATCTCCAACCGTTTAATAATCTTTAAGCCCGTGAAGGGTAGTGTCTGTAACTGAGTTTTTACTTGATTTAGGAAGTATTTAGTAAACACCCACATTTTCGGGCCAATTAATGCTGGCTACTACTCAGTCACTTATATTTGACATCTAATGATTATATTCTACAGTAGACAGTTGAATTAAGAGTTACTTATATTTAACAACTCGTGTTCTAATCTACAACAGCTGTGGATTAAAAGTCGCATTAACTCAGAACTAAACACACCTGAAATGGGCTAGCGACTCACTATGCCGATTTCTAATGTAATATTTGGGATTGTGCTTCAGTTTGCCTTAGAAAGAACGACTGAAGTGTTTAGTAAAAACCCGCTAATGATTATCACTCACATTCTCACCCATACTAGATATCTAGCGGTTCCATCTCATAGCAACTCTAAATTAAAATGCCCAAACCAAATTAAAAACCTCAACATGGAAGAGTAGAGAAGGCCAAAATGATTGCATGGAACAATGGTGGTCTATTGATCCATATGCATGGAAATAATCTCTAAAATGCATCACTTGAGGAATATTTTTCTCCATGTATGTTATTCTACCCTCACGTTACTGCTCAAGGACACATCTGCAGACCATGCCCACCTCAGACAAACAGAAGAACCTTTTATATTAACCATACTATCAAACTGAGGAGGAATTGTTGGTTTCAGCACAATAAATTAGCCATGCTTTGAGATTCAATTGTCTATGCAAGAGGAGTACTTGCCCAAACCATTGCTCGTTTTAAAAATAAGAAGAAGCACATTGCTGTTTCATGAAGAATACTTTTATAGTCTACAAAGAGCAGTCAACAACAGATCAACATTATTTCTCAGCTCTATTGTGATCTATGTAAACTCCAACTTAAGTGCCTGTTAAAGCCTGCAAACTTACTATCTGATAACCTAAGGCATAATCAACTCACAGTCTAGAACATTTGATTTGGATAAACTTCAGCCCATACAGTTTGACATTGAGCTAAGACACTCATGCCACGTCCAATGAGGAAAAGGTACTAGACCTACAATCTAATAGCTAAGTCAATAAATCCAATAGCAAAACTTGCTTAATTTGACATTCCAATTGCAACACCCTCATCATAATTTCACTGACCCCTGAGTCTAATAAATCTAATTCAAATTAAACATAAAAGGAAAAAAATAATTCAAAAATAATTTAATTTGTATACATTTTGGTAGTTGCATGGCATGATCCTTGGCAAAACTATAGAATCCTGATTGTACAAGGTCTTAGAAAATTTTACATCCTTTTCCAAAGAACCACAAATGCAATCATTCCTAGTCCACAATGCTACCTTCAGCACCAGCAAAAGCAACCAAAGCATCAGGGTAGTAAATACTTTCATTTGCTTAGGAATGAAACATTATAATTAACTTCTGCACCCTTCTTTGCAATTTATTTCTAAAATTGTTAGTAGTTTTTACAACAATTAAGTTAAAAAGACTAACTTTATAGTTGCTCTCACGCTTGCAGGAACTAAGGCTTCCATACAAATGTTTGTAGTTATCACAGTAGTTTCACCATCCACAGGATAAGTACCATAGAAAATCTTCAAGCTCATACCAGCTACAAACTCTTGTAAATAACCACAACATAAAGCCAAAACCAATGACAAAGAAAAATAGTCAAAACCTAGCTACTTGGCTAAGATTACAAAAAAAGGACTCAATAACAAGATGCATATACAAAGAAGCATCTTTAGTCCCTTCATTGAGTAATCATGCATGCATTTGAATATAAATATTATTTGATCTTCAAATGTCCACCCCAATGACAACAGTCATCAATCATGTAGCATCCCAAATAGAGAATTCTGACTTCCTTGCAAAAACCACAAAAACATTACAAGAATGCAACGACATAAAAGCATTTACTTTTACAAGTTAATATGTACTTCCAAGACCAAACTAGACATCCAATATCTAGGAGAGAACCCAACTTATCTGTGCAGTGGGAAGAATAACTTTTAACAGCAAATGTGACGTTTTGTATGCATATACATGTACGTGCTTCTTGACAACATTATTTTTCTCTTTTGTGATTACCAAGTCTAGTAGACTAAAAGTTCCATAGATGAAAGGCTAGGTAGAGTAAATGGCTACCTTCTCCGCTCCCCATCAATGATAACTAATTTTCTAACACAGTCAAAGAATTGGAAAATTTAGAATCAAATGTCAGCAAAGCTCCAGCTTTATAACAAGCTAATGCTGCTTATCATTATTCTTGTTAACATGATATATTGTGTAAAGGGGTATTTTAGAATTTTTTGTTTCAAGTTAACTTAAGTAAGGATGCGCCAATTCAAGACTTATGAGCAACCGAGAAACTTAAGATGCAATGTGAAAAGCCCGACCATTGAATAAAAAACCATATCAAACACTTAACTAACATGAGACTGTTTAATAGCAGATAAATTACTATCAAGAGAAGCATAAATATTCCCCTAAACCATGAAATTAAGCAACTTCATAAACTACATGGCAGAATTATGAGCAAATAATACATTTCTGCAGAGAACAATGAGAGATATACCTCATTTCTCAGGCTCCCTTTTGAAGGATCCGACAGGAACCACACTAGCCGACTCATGATTTGTGCCACTAAGAACATCCATACCCTGTTTCTTAAACATAAAACTAGTTACAACATTTTATTGACTTAAGGAATACATACAGTGGTCATTCAAACCAAGGCTGGCCATAAAGGTTTAAATGTACAATCAATACCTGTACTAAAGTGCCAAAGAACAAGATAAAACTCTGGAATGTAAATACCTGATTAGTTGAACCTTGCCCACGTTGAGGCCTCGCATTAAGATCAATCAATTTGTTATCCACTTTTCCAACACCATCAGCATTACCATCTAGCATTGGAACTGAAAAGACCCTGTGATTTTGCTGGTTCTCTCTTGCAGGGATCTTAAGTTGTTGAGTCTGGTCCCTCATTACTTTACTTGGATCAATGGGTTGCAGAGCTAGTTCCTCCAAATGACCAGACTTATCCCCTGGAAACTACAAAAAAATGTATCAAAGAGAAAATGAATTCAGAAGATCATTAACAGATAAAGGTATGGAACCTCTCCAGTATAGAGATACAGACCTCAACTCTCTGCCTCAGTAGAAGATATCTGCAATGGGTTCTTTTCCCACCAACATGAACAGCCATATCACATTGCAAGCAGAGGGAACTACCATCTATCTCACAATAAAAGAAAGCTACATACATGTTTCCAGTGCAAGGAACGGAACTTCAAGACCTTGTAGAAAAGTTCAAAAGGTAATCCTTGCAGAAACATAAATTACTAAAACTCAACATACCAGGTGCATTTTCACAGATATCACAGCGCGGGACATCACTGGGACTAGCAAGCCCCACGCGCACATGACGACTAGCAAGCTTGTTGCACATATGGACCTAAGAATCCAACATTCAAAATGGATAGTATGTTGCAATTAAAAATGTCATCAAAACACAATAAGCAACACTCTAGTAACTTAGCATAATTGCATTCATTGTAACAAGTCTTAGTTAAAAATAATGTAACTTTCAGGTGAAATTATTGACTTACATGACATTTGGCAATCATGCTTATCCTACAAGATTACATGTCCTGCCTGACATGGTTTCATTTTTAATTATCAGAGTGAGATATTGTAACCCAAAAAATTTTATTTACAATAGAATACAATGTCCTGATTGTCCTTCTATCTTAATTCAATGATTCAGAGAATGATTAATAGAACTCAAGAATTAGAATTTATTTTAAACTCAGAAACACTATGTACCATGGTGGTAGGATAAATGATTAGTTAAAGTTTAAAACTTTTGTTGGACATCCAGCCATGGACCTCCAGCCGCTAACCATCTGTTTATAGAGGCACAACATTATTCCTTTATAGGCTAGACCTGTACCCACACTTCAAGCGTGACTTGGCCCACCTTGGCCTCCGCTAAATTGCAGCATGCTGGCCTACTCCCCAGGAATCCCCTGCACCTCCATACAAACAGCATACTTTCCTGAGGATGTGAACCGTTGACCAGGCTCAGACTCCACTTGTCCGACCTCGTTTTCCATCGTATGTCAAAACTATCAAGTCACAATAACCTTCCCCTTAAAACTAGTATTATTCTTTGGCCCATTTATTGTTCATTTAATTGATTTTATCTTGTGTTGAGACTTGAGAGGGAATTCATAACCTTCCTTTCCTTCTATCCCGTCAATTATATTCAAGAAAAGAGATGAATAATCTCCCTCAATCATTTGCCGTTCCTCTCACCAAATATTTCACTTCCATGTTTAATCATTTGGGTCCCAAATTCGATTGTTTACAAGACCAGTTATACTCTATTATCGCAATAAAAACTACAAGAAAAAATTGTTACTTTCTCAATTATTGGCGGGTTTGGATCCAACCCCACATGAACTGACATAACAATTCGGCATGCAAACTAAAAGCTGAAAATATCAATCACCGAACGAACTTCGAGCCACCAGAAAATCTGCGAATAAGCAACTAAAGTTTTTACCTTTTCGTCACAGGAGCGGCAGAGCGAGGCCTCGTCTGCAGCGCAGAAAAGAATCGCAGCAGCGCTCTCACACACGTCGCAAAGCGTTCGCATTTTCTTGGTTCTAGTCTCAGTTTCTCGTTCGAACTACCTTCGTCTCGGAAAGGACATCATTTCAAAGGAAAACGAAAAGCAAAGCAAATGCAAGATCAATCAAGTGAAGCTTAGAAGAAACAGATGCGAAACAGATAGTATGAAGAAGAAAGACAGATAGATGGTTTTTATTTCTGACGAATTGGATAATAATAAGGAATTAATTTATTAAAACAAAAACAGAAATTAAAAATAAAAATTGGAGACTTTCGTTGGTGGTGGCGTGAAACGGTCTGTCGATTGAAATTTGAAGAGAGAGTGCAGACAAAGTAAGGAAGAAGGAGACAAATGGATTCTCCTTTGATTTGAGTCCTTTTGAGAACTCCGGCGAAAGAAGCGACTGGTCTCAGCTCACTCGCTGCTGTTGTTTACTCGCTTTATTTTACATTTGCTTAATTTTATTTAAATTAAAAAAATTTCTTTTCACAAAATTAAAATATCAATCATGCCCCTTTCTTTTTTTTTTTTTAAATAAAGTTAAACAAATTTTATCATCTATATCCAGTAGTAGTATATGACCCGGTGTGCTTCTACCACTTGCCTGCTGCCAGTGGGGGTTGCACTGTTGCTGAGCTGTTAAGGTTGTGATCTGTTCCATTTCCTTTGTTTTGTTGGGGTTTTGGGGGTGGGTTTTGTGGTAGTGCGGTGTCTTTCTGGGCAGGTGGGTTCCACATATCAGAGAAGGCAGATATCCGTCTGATGAAGTCATGAAGGAGGGAATTAGTGACGTTCTACTACGTTGTTAAGTGGGCCCAGATGTTCACAAAATTTTTTTTTCTTCAATAAATTATTTATTTAATTAAATATAAAAATATTTTATATAAAATTACATTTATATAATATAATAATAAATTTTAACATCATATATTATATTTAAATTTAAAATATTTATTTAAAATTAATTTTTTATAATTTTAATAAAAAATTAAATATTATTATTTTATTAATTAAATAATTTATTAAATATAAATTAATATTTATTTTATTTTTAAAATATAAAATAAAATAAATAAATAATTTTAAATTTTAAAAATTAAATCGATTCTTCAATTTTTTTTAATTTTAATTTTTTAATTTTTAAAATTGAAACTTACCTTAAAAAATCGATTATAATTTAAAATCAATTTTTTTCGATTCGATTCTTGACAATTTCAGTTTTATTTGAAATCACTGCACACCTTTATTTTTAATTATAATTTAAAATAAATTTTAATTATTAAAAAAAATTATTTATATAATAAAATTATTATTTTGATAAATTTTTTATCTATTTATAAGAGCTTTTGATGAACATTATTTAAAATAAATGCTGCCATAAATAAATTTTACATTTGTATCCATCAAAATTTGTATTGAATAATACATAACATGGATTAATACCTAACTAAAATAAATAATTAACCTTAGATCTATTAGCAAAGGGTCAAATGTGGTTAGTGTTATTGTCCATTTTTTAGATAATACCATAATAATATTTGTTATAATAATAGTGTTATGTATGATATAAATTAAAAAAAAAAATTACTTTTAATTTGATGGTTTTTGTTCTCACTGAATAAATATCAGAGCTTTGTTATAATTTAGTAAGAGGGATTATGCTTCATTATTTTTTTCAAATTTAGTAAAAGGTTTTTGGTGTGACAACAATTATTATTATTATTATTATTATTATTATTATTATTATTATTATTATTATTATTATTATTATTATTATTATTATTATTTGTGGTACACCCACTTTACCTATGGCCACTAGCTTGCTTTAAAAAGAAATGGGTGAATAATGAAAGGTACTTCCAGTGGATTCTTAGCCACGAATTTCATATCTGCCTTGCCCCCACTCCCTTATTGTTTTATGGCCATTACTTTTCTTTGCTTCCACCTTTTTTTATTTCCCAAGTCTTCTATTCTATGGTCCCCAATGCTTCTCCTTTTTAATACAATGGAGATTTCTTATGTGGTTTAAAATTCATGAGTTTTTCAAACTAAGCCCGCTTTTGTTTGATTTGTGTTATTGAAATTATCCAAATATAAGCATCATCATTAGGGAAACAAAAACATAAAGGTGGAACTATAATAATTTAATTTATTTTGATCGGTTTAAAGAACTCATAAAACTTATTATTGAAATTTCTTTTCATTTGTTGTTAAGACATTAAAATATAAAATGTATATAAAAAGATAATTATATTGTAAATATGGGAATGATATTTTAAAACAATATTCAATTTCAATTGGGATGATATAAAACTTTTGAAATATTTATTTATAAAAATGCTTTTAAAATAGATGGACAAGTGAAACTAAGTCTTTGAAAGAAGAAGTTTTGAGAAATGCAATTTTTCTTTTGTTAAATATTAAGTTAAAATTGGATGAGACCAATCAATTTAGGCTAATTCAATTCAATTTTACACTTCAAACATTAACCATATATTTTTATTTTAAAATCTAATAGTAATTGTTTGATTTTGGTTTTGAATTTAAAAAATTGAAACTAAAAAATACATAAAATTTAAAATACATGAACATACTTTGATTACTTGTATTTATTAATTATAATATATTATATTATATTTAAACAAAAATAAGTGAAAATTTTCTAAAACTTAAATTAATAATTCTTGTTAATTTGCTTCAATTTTGATTTAGTTCTTATTTGTGTTTAGTTCTAGTTGGATAGTAATTTTAAAAATCAATTTTTATTTTGGTTCAATATAGTTTTGACAAAATTCAAATCGAATTATACTCACCCTAAATTATATTTCCTAAAAGAATTCAAATAACTTTTTACGACAACATTTTGTACACCTTGTCATGTGTTTCTTATTGTCACACTAGAAGTTTACATGTTACATTTTAATCAATGTATAACAATGAATCATAATTTTTTAACTTTTCAAATAATGAAGGCAAAAAGAACCTTTAATTTTGTAACGTGTGTTCTGCATAGATCAATAATAGTATCCAAAAAAAAAAAAGGTTGAGTGATAATTTTTTATTATTATATTAATATTTAATTATTGCATACTCCATTTCATTTTTCACATTTCTTATGTACAAATATAAATTACTTACGTACAAATATAAATTACCTATAATTTTAGTGCAAAAAATTGGATTATCAATATTCTTTTTAACACATGTATAATAAGCTAAATTTATCTAAATATCAGCTCATTTTAGCATTTTATATGTTGAATCAGCATACACAAGATTATATAATTATCACTTTAAGAATAAAAGTGAATTTTTTTTATTTAATTGCACAGGTAATATTACACTTACAAGTCTTATTCATGATGTAATTTTTTTATTGGATATAAATTTTACAATTTTAATTAACTTCAACTCAAGGTTCAATCAATCAAAGTCCTATTGCTTCTTAGAATAACAGTTGAAATTTATTGTAAATAAATTATAGATTAAAATAAAAATAATTAAATTATAAAATGAAATTGTATTATTACAATTTTAATATTGAATTCATTTACTTCAGTATAATTATAAATATTATTTTTGAATTCAACTAGTGGAAAAAAGAGGCATGTTACACACACACACACACATATGGTTTAGAAGAGAGAAAGCCATAACAATTTATCAACATGGGATTTTTGGTTTTATGAAATTTTGTCAATTGACAATGTAGGAGAGGTTTATGACAACATTTTTAATTAAATTTCACCTCTTTCAATTATGTTAAACACGTATAATATTATCTCATTAAAAACCTTACCAATGAAATCAAATAGAATAAAATATGATTGAAGGAAACAAAAAAGAATACAATACACATTTGTCCAAAAATTTTTATAATTTTTTCTTTTTTGTAATAGATTATACTCCCCTTAATAATATTCCCTTTCTCAAAATAATAAATCTCAATTTGTCAGTTTGTGGAGGCGATACATATCAATGTTATATAACAACTTCTCAAAAGTTGACGTAGATAAAATTTTAATGAAGAGTTCAATAATGTTATTATAGGAGTATATTTACTTATCATCAATCTACTGGTTCTATTAGAACTAATGAGTGTAAAAGAATTTAAGTGATATGTGTTTGGTTTGATCTCCATTAATATATCCTTCTTTAATTTAAGTAACACAAGTAGTATAGTCTTTATATATTGCTATTGAAATATATGTAATAGAAGATAACTTGCATATACTCTAGATATGATAGATAATGGATCATAACTATACACATTTCTTACTTGCTTCATATAGTGCAATAATCTCATAATAATTAGAAAGAATAACAACAAATGTTTACTTTATGGATTGCTTCATGTATTGCAATAATCTCATAATGATTAGAAAAGGTAGCAACAAATATTTGCATTGTGGATTATCATAAGATTGTTATATTATTATAAGTAAAAACACATCATGTTTATAAATGAGCTTTGTGAGAATTAGAAAGATAACTAGCATTTGTATAATTAACTAGTTTTAGATTTTGTATTAATTTTCTAAATTAAAATAATCTCAAATTCATCGTTTTATAAAAGGTAACAAAATATATATTTAATGCTATTTCAATATTAGCGAGTAGGTACAAAATAAAATCTAACTAATAAATTTACATAAAAAATTATATCTGATTTAGTACGTATGCCAAGTTTAATAAAACTCCAATTACATTAATTTATGATATTTGTAGACCAAATATCTCTTCATCATCCTTCTTAGGGTAGAATGAATATCTTTTAAGGATAAAGAGATCAAATAGCCATAGAAGTACTTAACAAATAGGCATTATCCATATTAAAATATTTTAAAATCTTTTCAACATTAAAAGATTGATGAATTGAACATTCCCTTAGATTTCTCTTTCATTTCAAATTGCCTTTTTAAGCATCATGCAGCTTCTAAAACCTCTTCAAAAGTTTCAATTATGTTCATGCGATCCATAAATAGTACTACAATAACAAATTTTGATTTTGATTTTTTTATGAATATATATGGAATATCAAACCATTAATGCATCATTCTTTTATTAAATATTTACTCAAGCAATTATATCACATACATCCAAATTATTAGTCCATACAGAGATCGTTGTGGTTTGATTGAAAATAAATTACAATCTTTTAATTTATCTACTTCAGGTATTTTAAATTCTTGAGGAATTTTCATATAAATATTAGTATCAAATAACCTATATAAGTAAGCTATCAATACATCTACAAGATGCATATCAAATCTTTCTAAGACTACCAAATTTATTAAAAATCAAAACGTAATTGTATTTATAATAGGAAAATATGTTTCATCAAAGTCAATTCTAAATCTCTACAAGAATCATTGAGTAATAAATCATACTTTATATCTTGTGATGTCATGTTTTTCATTATGTTTTTTTACAAATACCTATTTGTATTCAACAAGTTTGACATATTCAAGTGTCTAGACTATAAATTTAAATACTTTATATTTAATAAAAAAAATTAATTCTACTTGAATTGCTTTTTTTCACTGAAGTTAATTATACTTATATTTATATTCATTAATAGTTTATACTTATAATTATGTTTCATAATTTATATAACTATTGTAAATGAATATACATAGTATATATTATTTTATTACAAACTCACATTCTTCTTGTATGTTTATAATTTGTAGAATTTTTTTTTTTGAATTCTAGTATCACTTCAGAGATGACTATTTTTTCAAAAAAATATATTACTTCAAGAACAAATATCATTTTAGGGACGAGTATCTTTTTAAGAATAATTAACTTTTTTGAAGCTAACAGTTTAGAAAGTGCAAGTATATTTATTGCTTAATTATTATTTTTATCAATATTCTAATTTTTTAATTATTTCTTTCGTGGAATAACATCTTTTAAACTAACTACTCTACTATGTTTCTAGCCTATCATAGATGATTCATTTATTGTTTTATAATTATATTGTTCTTCAGAAACAATCACCAGAGTTAATGTATTGACAATTGAAATATATGATTCGATTTCTCTTGCATTATCAATAAATCATAAAGTAATTGATTTATAATTTACTAAAATTTACTATTTTTTGCACTTCATTTTCAGGTTGATTGGTACAAGGTTCAAGATAAGACATAATAATTATCTTTTAAGAAAGTTTGGAAGTTATTACAGGGAGTTATTTAATAAGTAATTCAGTTAATTCATTTTGTGTATGGACATATAGAACATGATATTTTATATCAATTATTACTAACATATAATAGTCATCAAACGTCTTAGAAATAAACTCACTAACACTATTTAAATATATAGCATTGATTAGATAATCAAAAATTATACTTTTAATTTCATAATATGTGCAAGCAATTTAGCAAATACAAAATTATAAGTAGACAATAAACAAACATATGATAATTGAATAAATGTATTAATTAAAATCATAAAATAATGAAATAATTGATTAAGTGAATGAATAGGCCCACAAATATTTTTCTATATTATTTTTAAAAATGTTTGGGATTTAAAATCGATTTTTTTAAAAAAAATAGTCATACTCTAATTTTTCTTGTAAGTAAGTTGTACAAATATTTTTAATAGAAATAAATTTTTTTAGTTCTTAAATAGATGTTTGTTAGAGTTTTTAATGATTTTATGCATCAGTATAGATCATGAGTGACCAAGACGTAATGTCATATCATAAATATTTTTGAATTAATGAACTTCAGGTTTATTACTGCATAACTCTCAATTTACATTTATGATTGTTTATATAATATAATTTAGATGATAAAGTTAAAAACTTTTATAATATGTATTTTTGCCTAAGACATTAGAAGTAATATAGAAATATTTAATATTATTCTTATTTAAAGTCTTTCCATGATATTCATTTTGGCTAGTATCCTTAAAATTAAGCAAATTTCTTCTAAATCTAGTTGAACATAAATTATTATGAATGCATAATCTAGTTTTACTTACTAATAAGATTATGATTTTTCTAAAGCTTTCAATTAATTATACAAGATTTGATATAATATTTACATTAGCCTTAATATTTGTGAGGTCTAATAAATATCTTTCATATCGAAGACTAGTGTACATAGTTATTCTACCAGTTAGTCATATATTTCCAATTTTCTTTTCAAAGAAAGATAATTTACTTTATATACTTTCATTAAAAAAAAGTTTATATCAGACATCACATTAATAAAATACAAAACATGAAACTAATCTAAAATGATTACAAAAGCACAAAAAATACAGAAAGAGGACAAAAAAAATATTATGATTAAACTTTAATTGGTATGAACATTATCATCACTAATTAAATGTTCTATTTTCTCCTCTTTATCATCGACGAAATCAAAGATGTTGAAATGAATAAGATTTTCAAAATCTATATCATCAATAAAATTAGTTTCCAAATTCTTTCCAGCATATATATGACTAATGTCTTTTGTCTTCGCATTGAATATAGGTAGCAACAAATTTTTATAAGATTTGTTCTCAGCATCTTTTTCATTTTTTTGCTTTTTATAAGCATATCACTTTTGGTGATTATGTTTGTTGTTTTGCCATTCTAAGGATTTATAACCACCATAAGGACAATATTCTTGCCCCATCTAGTATCCTCTACCACGTCCATTATTGCTATGTATGTAAATATTCACTTTTGAAAATGGTAAAAAGCTAAGTGAACATGATTCATAATTCTTCAACAAAAATTCATAGTTCTATTCAACCATAAAAATAGATGAGATAAATTTAGAATGCTTTTTGAATCTACATTCATGGCATTATTATTGCAAAACCACATTACATGCATGAAGGTAAAAAACGTATTCTCTAATATGTCCTACTCAATAACTTTTTCACCATATAATTTTAATTGTGAGGTTATTCGAAATAAAATAGAGTTGTATTCAGTAATAGCTTTGTAATATTGCTATTTTATATTCATTCATTCTTATCTTATTTTTAGAAAGAATACATCTCTTTGACAGTTATGTCTTTCTTTCAAATTTTTTTCACAACTGCAATAGATCCCAACTATTAACTATTAAGCTTTCAAGCTCTCATTCAAATGTTATTAAAAGAAAATTATGGCCTTTAATTTTTACTCTATGGGAATGCTTCATTTTTCTTATTAATTGTACCTTACAAGCCCATAAATTGAAAGTGTATCTTTACACTAAGACCCTAAGAAAGATAGTTATATTTCAATATATCAAGAATGAAAATTGGCAAATTCCTAAGACTTAACATTTAAATAGGTTATATGTGTTTTAAAATATAAGATAAATCAGTGATATAATAAAATATATCATATAAATAAGTATGATTCAAGAATATTAATATATTCAATGCATATGTTTGAAACTTTAAGTCCATACATATAATACTTTTAAATATCTAAAATTTTAGATCTTGATCTAACAAGATTAAGTTTTAGAACTTTAAGTTCTAATCATCTTTCTTATTTTTGCAAATTTCAGGTTGGAATAATAATATTTAGCAATACTTATATATTGATAATAATATGACTTCAAATAATAAATTAAAAAAAAAACTCAAGATAAATGATCAAAAAATATTGTATCAATAATATTAGTAAAAAGAAAATAACAACATATTTAATATGATATCCTTATTTTTTGATATGAAAAGTCTAATTTAATAACGATCAAAGAGCATACTCATAAGAATAGTTGCATAAGAAATTAAAAACACATAAAAATTAGTATAACAATATGTGATAATATAACATAAAAGTATTTGACAAGAAATATAAAAAAAAAAAAGTAAATACTTCAATAGACTTAGATCATGCTAATAATGTGTTATAAATAAACTATAGATTAAAATAAAAATATTTAAATTGTGAAATAAAATCGTATTACTGCAATTTCATTATTGAATTCATAATACAATATAATTGATGAATACTGCTTTTAAATTCAACTTGTATACAAAGAAGGTATGTTACTTTTATACATAAGGGTTTCTAGGAGGAGAAGCTATAACAATTTATCAATGTGGGATTTTTTTATTTTGTAAAATTTTATCAATTGACAATATGAGCAGGGTGAAAGCCACCTTCATCACAACGAGATTAAAATTATGTAGTATATAACTCTTGATGGCACATATCAGTGGTGTTTACTTGGATATTAGTAATCGATAGCAATAAACAGAGAGAGCCCCAAGATCCAACATCATCATATAAGAGCCCAATGTTTGAGGTTGTTAAAGCCTTCTAAGGGATAAATCTAAATACACCCTTGCAAATTCCAAATGTAATAATTTATTGTCAACAAGTGGAGTGCATTTAGTAGATTCAAGTTGAAAACCTCTATTTGTTATTCTGACGTAAGCGGAATGATTAAAGGAATTAATT
Source organism: Khaya senegalensis (assembly GCA_032402905.1). NCBI lineage: Eukaryota > Viridiplantae > Streptophyta > Magnoliopsida > Sapindales > Meliaceae > Khaya > Khaya senegalensis. Next base: position 3,205,943 of record CP135543.1, read on the forward strand.
CATTGGCTAATGTATATATTATTGAATAAGTCAAAAATTAAATGATAAAAAGTTTTGTAAAATCTTTTAAATGTTAATGGGATTGGGTGTATTAATTAAAATAACCCAAATTCATTTTCGGTGGGTGCAACTAACTCTCCCCCATGAAGTAATTATATAATTTTTCAAAGACCAAACAGAAACAAAAACAAAAGGGATTCAAATTATAGATGTATGATTCTAATTGGCACCCACAAATTTCTAATTTTATTTAAAGAAAAATTGGGCGAGGGTGAAGAAGTAAGAGTATTTAAACTTAAAATTATAAATAAACTTTTCTAAATGGTCATTTGACTAAAAAAATTTATACTTGTAGTGTTAATTTATTTGCAACAATGTGTCCTTAAAGGCAACATATAATGTCAAGGAGTATCAAATTAAATTGAATATTGAAGTGGGCCGTTTCTTGAATTAATTTGACAAGTGTTTATATATTATTCACAATTGAGAGGCTATTTAATTTGTAATTTTGATATAATTTAAAATTAAAGAGTACATGAATGTACGTTTGTGAATCAAAAAGAAAAAAAAAAATGATCACAGTAAATAGTATAGGATGGAATTTTAGGTGGAGGAGGTTAAGGGAAGTTAGCAACATATATTATTGTGGTAATTTGTTTATGAAATTGGTAGAGTTAGTTGAGATGTTATTCAGTCACAAAAGAAAAACGTAAAGCTTTAAAAATTTAATCATACGTCCACGTTTAAAACAAATTAATAAATCCAATCAAGATCTTAAAATTTGAGGGAATGAGAAGAAAAAAAAAGTGAAGTCACAACTATTGTATTGTAATAAATGTCAATCGATCTAACTAAGTAATATTTTCGCAATCACAATGTATGGTGGAAGAAATTTGTTAGGTGGACACTTAAAAATATGATTCGTGCCATTGAGAAGGAAAATAAAGATATTTTAAAAATTCAACTAACATTACATTTATATTGAGTTTATATCACAATTATTATTATTATTATTATACATGTTGAATTTGTCATTTTATTTGAAAGATTAAGTTTGAAGATAAGTGTTAAAATAATTATATTTAATAATATAAATTAAATTTATCAATTTGCTTAAATAAAAAATTTAATTTCTCCCTCAAGTGAGAGTGATTATATTAAGTTGGTTTTGTTAAGTAAGTTTAGATAATTATTTTTTTAAAAAAATTTAGTATTTACGAAAATTTAAATATTAGACTATTCAGTTGATTGCTCTATTAAATTAAATTTGTCATTTTATCTAATTTAAACTTAAAAATAAAGACATAATCAATTATATTTAATATTCACTCCCGCGTCAAATTAGTTCTAATAATAAATTAAATTTATCACTTCACTGTAAAATTTAATCTATAGATAAATATTTAAATAATTATATTTAACAATACACACCCAAAATTCTACTCACATTTAAAAGATTTTTGCTCTCTTTGGCTATGAAGTATTGTCAAACTTCTGTTAGGAAGGATTGGAAACTAATGGTAGGAAGTGAGTTTACCAACCTGGTCGTGGGTGGGTTACTCACTACTCAAATTCCACTAATGGAAAATAGTCATCAATTATTTATCCATTTATATTTGAAAGGTAATAAATTTATTTTATTATAATTATAAATTAAAAATTATAAGACTTCAATTTTTTATATTTTAAAAACATTATAATTAAAGCATGTGATAAAATATCACTTATATTTAACTATTAACGATTTTTTTTTTTAAAATGTTAAAATAAAAATACCTTTTTTTTTTTTCGGTTTTATATTTAATGGAAGCATGATTAGGACTTTTTTAAACCTATATTGGTGGCGTAACATAAGGTAAGTATAGGCATCCTAATTATGATGGAAACTTTGAAAAGAATATGCAACTACTCCTCTCTTTTTTGGCTTTCTATGTGGTGGTTGATAATGAGTTAGAATTTCATGATTTATGGGATCTTTGTCATTTGTCATCATGGTAAATAACTATATCATCTTTCAACACTTTCAACCCCACAACAACTCATCATTCAAAATATTCTCATGGCATGGCTTGTCAACTTTTGACTTCTTCAATAACACAATTCACATCCTTATAGTTAAGGATTTATCTATAATTCATTGCATATAATTTCACATCTTATATTACATATTTTAAATTTTAAATTTTTTATTTTTTATATTATTTATTTTAATTTTTTTATTAAAGGACATAAGATGCATAGAAAGTATATTAGCCAAATCCTATAATAAGGTATAGAGAGACCAAAAAGGTGTTAAAAAAAAAAGTGCAGAAAAACAATGGTCCATGACTTAAACATCACTGAGCTGTGAAAGTGATGATCATTCATTAGCTGGTCCAAAGCAATTTATGCTGCCATACATCACACACACTTTTTTTCTAAATGTGATTCCTTTGTTGTGAAGCAAATATATATTCTTACTAATATGCAAGAATAATAAAATTAAATTTATCAACTGAATGTGATTCATTACGCCAATCAGTATTTAATTAAATTTGATTGTCACTATCCCATCCCTTCATCATACGGTTTTCTCAGGAATTCATCAAGTCATTTGTGCATAAGTAGGGTCCTCAATTGCGCTAAACTTCAGCAAATACTAATCCCAACCAACTCTCCCAACTCCCAATCACATATGGCATAATCATACTATAATTTATCGTTCTTATAAGTTCTTAATGAAGTTGAGGATCATGAATTCAATCTTGAGAGATTAAACAAGAAACCCTCAATCTTACCTCTGTTAGGATTAATAGATATCCAATAAATATAATTATTGTGCATGCTTGCATATAAATTAAGTTTTGATTTTTTCATATATTATAAGTGATTATTTATTTTACTTTGAATATTCATGTACATAAATTTATGTATAATTTTAGTAATTCATCTCTTAATTATAGTAGTTAATTAGTTAAAGTGGTATGATTTTTTTTTATTGATTTAAATCAAGGATTTTTTTTTTAAATTCATGAATTTTTCTTTTAATTAAAGAGTAAAAACTAGCTATTCTAATATAATAATTATTTAGATAGTATTATAATAATACGTATAATACTAGAGATATAAATTTTTTTATATAAACTACAATATATAAATTAATATGATATAATAATATTAGTTGAATAAAAAGATAAAATCAATGTAATTAAAAAATTTATTAATTCGTTTTAATTTTTATTCAATCAATACTAATACACTATGCTATTTGGTATATAATAACTTGTATTGAGAATTTGTTTCTTACATTCAATTTTTATATTTTTGGGTGTAGATTGATTGGTGATTTAAAGTAACGGGGAAAGAGAAGCTATCCCATGTGGATTAAGGTAACGCGTACTTAAATGAGTATGGTGAACTTTGTTTATATCATCCAAAGGCATTAGATTTAGAAACAGAGCTTTTGAATTGGCTTGCTCTCCCCCATGCTGCTTTCATGGGTTCTCTGTTGCTCTTTTTTACTTCTTTCACTTTCTCAATGTTGATTTCTTGGCTTACATACAACTCAACTACTAGATATAAAATATATTTATATTTTTTTAATTTTATATAATTAGTTTCAAATTTTATGTCTTAATATTTTAATTTTTATATTAAAAAAATAATATAACAATACGTATGCGATGTATACTAGCCAAGTACCTAACAAAAATATAAATGTAAGTATGAATTTTAACACATTGGGTATCATTATATATATAAATTTATTTATACAAATTATTAATTATAATATAATATTATTATCAAATATATTGTATTTTTACAAGAATATATACAAAAATAATTCTCCAAAGTTAAAAAAATATATATTTAAAATATATTATAACAACATTATTTTATCACATTAATTTGTATACATAGAATCTGTATCCTTGTAATTACTAATATGAGTATTGGTTAGTAATGAGTTAACTTTCTTGATAATGAGTTACTTCTCTTGCTTTTCTCTAATTTATTGTAACATGATAAATTAATATATTATTATGATACAATAACTTGATATATTAATGTGAATAAGATCTTATATTGGAGTCAAATGAATCTATTCAATAAAACTTTATTATTGAAATATATTTAATTTAAAATTAATTAATTATAAAAATAATAATATAATAGTAAAATATTCATAATATGTGCTATAATTTTATTAAAACTCATATTTAGAAATTTTTAAAGATTTTAATATTAATTTTTTTAAAGTAAGAGGAACGTAACCCATTATATATCCGTTTAGTTAATAAAATATAATATGTTATCGTGTGTGTGTGTATATATATATAATTTTAAAATTGATTAATGATTGTGATATTGTTAAATAATATTTTTAATATAAATTTAAAAAAATATATAAAATAAAATATTGATAAATAACTCTAAAAATGTTACAAAAATATAATATAATTAAATATTAAAAATGATACACAATATTAAATTTTTTTAAAAAATCAACTATAATTTGTGATTAAAATAAGATGATTCAGCTGGTATGCTTCCCGCATGGGAAGAATTGTGGACCCATCTAATTATGAGTAACGCGTGCGACGGATATCGCAATGCAACCTTATAAGTACCAAACATAAAAAGAAATTATTAAAAAAAAAAAAAAAAAGGTTGTTACTTTATTTGACCTCTGCCATGTACAGTCCTCATAGTATTTGTGGATTCCATCTTCTTTTGTCCAATGGCACGCATCGCGCCATCAACGGGTATTCTGGGAAATTTGATTGACATATTGCAAGATTGATTAGATTTAAGAAACAATTTTATATTAATTCTTAGAAATGCACGAATGCATACAGTAACAGGTCACCGTTTTCAACCTTCTGGGATAATAAGAGATTGGTTGCTATGAAAATCAACAATATTAAATTATAAAAATATTAAAATATATAAATAAAAAATTAAATAAATTTTAAAAATAATTTATTAAAAAAATTAATATAAAATAAATTATTTTAAAAATATTATATTGTTATTATTTAAGTTAATATTATATATTATAAAAAATTTAATTTTTTTTTTACGATATTATAATTATGTATATAATATTATTATTTTATGTATATATTTATTATTATAATCATTAATTTATTTGATTAATTTATATATATTATAATTTTATTAAATTATTATATAAATAATATGGTCAATTAAATTAAATAAAATATTATAAATATATTAATTATTTTTTAATTAGCTTAATAGATAAAAATATTTTTTTTAATAAATTATTTATTGAACCAAATATAAATATAAAATTAATTTATTAATTTTTTATAATTTTAAAAAAAATATTAATTATTATTATTTTATTAATTGATTAATATATTAAATATGTATTTGTATTTATTTT
>CP135543.1:3215666-3235099 GCA_032402905.1 Khaya senegalensis
TTTTTTTTTTACGATATTATAATTATGTATATAATATTATTATTTTATGTATATATTTATTATTATAATCATTAATTTATTTGATTAATTTATATATATTATAATTTTATTAAATTATTATATAAATAATATGGTCAATTAAATTAAATAAAATATTATAAATATATTAATTATTTTTTAATTAGCTTAATAGATAAAAATATTTTTTTTAATAAATTATTTATTGAACCAAATATAAATATAAAATTAATTTATTAATTTTTTATAATTTTAAAAAAAATATTAATTATTATTATTTTATTAATTGATTAATATATTAAATATGTATTTGTATTTATTTTATCTCTAAAAAATAAATTATATTAAATATAATATTATAATAAATTGTATAATTTTATATTTGTAATTTAATAGATTAAGAGCTTGCATTTCAGCATGGATCTGGTGTTCTGTGTTTAATTTTTTTGATTTGACATAATTTTTAATTTTTAAAAGTAAACTGATTTTTTTGATTATGATTTCAATAGAACATAGAATTCGAAAGTTTCAAATTCTACACAGATCCGCTTCACACACCTCCAATAGCACATAAAGTCCTAACCCAACACAAGCGCCCGGGCACTAAAGAAGTGTAACGCTGGAAACATAAGAGCTCTTGACCCCAAAAAAAAAAAAACCTAATGTGTCCCGCAAAATCTTGTTCTCCTCCGTGCTCCTGCTCACTTTGGATGTCTGCAACTAAAGAAGATCAATTAACGGAGCTACTCTAGCATGTCTACTCTGATACTTAAGTCAGTATCATAAAAGAATTGCAGGTTCCAGGACTGAGTTCTCTCCCAGAAAATGGAGAGAAAATCCTCCTTTAAAATAAATATATAAATAATAATAATAAAAGAGCTAAGTGGTGAGTAGATAAATTGCGAACATGAATATTTCCCATTTGTGAGAAATGTGTTTGTTTATGAAACCATTCTAAATTTTATTAGTCCAAGCAGGGCGAGACAAATTTTATCATAATCCATTTAAATAATTATTGGATTGGTTTCGATTTTACTTAGATGAAGCCAAGAGCTATTGATTTGATATTTGATGTGAGTGTCGTCCAAACCGCAACAACACAAAGTCACAAACCGATCCAATTTAATTATTTATAAATTATTTATTATTTTTATGCGACAGTGTTTCGTTGATTCCTCTCATGTAAATATATACTTCTACCGGCATTTTACCACAACCCAAAATATAAAATGTTCACTTAAACTCTAAATCTTTTAATTCTAGCCACATATCCTCCTCGTCACTACTTTTCACCCAAAAATATTATTTTTAGCTGCACATTATCCTTAAAACAATTTCATCTTTGGTTCTAAGTTGTTGATTTTTTTTTTAAATATTGCCAAATTATTATCCTTAACTAATATTCTATGGTATTGAAAAAAGAAAAAGGCAGTGTTATTCTATTGCACACCGAATTGTTTACTAATAGATATTGTTTTGAGCAATAAAATCTATAATTAAATTGGCGTTAGCAGTTGAAAGAAAGCACCTCCGGGGTTAGAATAATCCTTGAAAAGTTGTACGACCGGGCAAAGAAGGAATGGTTTAAATTAATTGATTTTATGTAATTTTAATTGCTATTCCAATGAACAGAGCCTGTCAATTCTGTAGATACTTTTGTAATCTGATGACGTGGCATATTGTACCGCGTGTCCCGTTATATTTGGTGGTTAATCTAACCGACAAATCCGCGCGAGTACAACTCGTTCTTTCGTGACTGGCTTTTTTTATTTTTTTTTTTCGTTCCCTCTCCCCGTCACAACTTTAAAACATGATAGGGAACCATGTTATCCAAACCACCTCTCTGTATATATTTCAATTATTAAAAATTTTAAACCCACTTTTAATTAATAAAGAAAACATATATATGTTAAGTAATTATCGGTTTAATAATAGTATCACTTGAGTATTATAAAAAAATTAAGAGGGCAATTTATGATATTATTTTTAAATAAAAAATAATAAGAACATGTTAGATATTATTTTTTGAAGATTAATAAATTAGTTATTTCAATGGCAAGTTATAATTAATTTTGATTATTTGTTTTAAAAAATTACAGAAAACAACAAAAATATTATCTTTTTTTTTTTGTTTGTTTTTTAAAAAATAAATTTTATAATACATGTATGCAAATATTCTTTGACTATGTTTTATTTTTTGAAAATAAAAAATAATTTTTAAAATTATAAGCAAATAGTTTTTAAAATTTAAAATTTACTCCTAGCAAATTTTGAGGGTTTAATGTAGATATAAGATAAATTATAAAAATGAATAGTCCTAATTTTATTTGTAGAATTTCTTTTTTTTTTTTTTTTTTGCTTAATTTTAAATTTTACTATCTTTGTCGTTGTCAATCAATTTTCTATGTTTCTTACTGCCAGCACAACCTTAATTGATAGACTTTTTGTACTTTCAAGTAAGATTAAATGTCTTTTATAATTAAAATTCATAGTTATATTTTGTTTATTTATCCTCAATCAATCCTATGGAAAGATAAAATATAATATATTCAATATAAACCAAAAGAAAATAAGCATGATATAAGTTTACAAAAAGATGAAAAATATTATATTAAATAATCTTTATAAATTTAAAATTAATAATATTATGTTAAATAATTTTTACAAATATTTACTCTTAATAACTAAAATGTTATTATCTTAAAGTCGTGCAAAATGGATGGTTGACAATAAAATCACAATTCTAAAACAAAAACACACGTAATAAAAAGTATTGAAATGTTTTGTTGAGAATTTGTGAAGAAAATCTGTCGGCTGGCTTAAATCTTAAAATGGATGTCTGCTTTTAATAAATAAACAAAACAACATGCCTTCCACACATTGCTCACACTTTGTCCGTTTCATTTACACTTTTAAAAATTATGTATAAGTCGTCTTTTTATCTTATTTTAATTTTTAAATAAAAGTCAAATTACATCATCAAAATATAAAAAAAAAATATTTGTACGTCAATTTGTGGATTTGATGTAATAAATTTTTCAATAATATTTTTTGTCTATTTTGTTTATATTTTTATGTCATTTAAGAAAAAAAATTAAAATATAATATTATAATGATGACTTGAGGAGGGTGTCGAGAATGCCTTTTTTATTCAATTTTTAATTTTATTTTCATACCAACGGCGTTCAGCCGTAATAGTCAAAAGGTCAACAATCAAACGGTGAGGAGAAGCCGATCAAACAGTCGGATCCGAGGCAAATGTACCTGGCAAAAGCACAGAACCTACGTGGACCAATCTCTTTATTTCACGCGTAGGGACAGAATAGTAATTCTACACCTCCCACCTCTCGTGGTTATGGGGTGTTGAAGAGAAACTTCAAAGACGTTGATGCCGCACCAGATTCGCAGCTTGTAGCTACGCCATTGGACCACCATCACGCTCACATAAAGAAACTTACGAGAAAGAGAGGGAGGGAGAAATTTTTTTTTTCTTCTTTTAATTATTTTTAATTTCGTTAAAACCAACTCTCTTTTCTTTTTTCTTTTTTTTATTACTCTCCTGTTTGTTTTTCTTGCTTAGATCGTGGCAGTGGCCGATTTTTCCTGTTCTATCAAACTCAGTACAGCTCCGGTTGGTCGCTATCCGTCTCTTTTACCATATTTACCCTTCGTTTGAGCTCGCATTTTCCATTTTATCCTCCCTTTTGCCTTTATTCAACGCATAAAGCATCCATTTTTCCTTGGAAGCTTGCTTCATTCTTTGCTCTTTCAAGTCATGTCTCATGACATCATAACTAGTGTGCTCTTTCAGCTCATTGGTTTTTATTTTCATTTTTAGAATTTTCAGATTTTGAACTTGGAAATGATTTTCATGTTTTGAAGGTGAGAGTTTTAATGACATTAACGTAGGATAATACTAGTTGTAACATTGTGCTTATATGAATGAGTTTACCGTTGAAATTTTTGTTTAACTCTTAAGGTTTAAGTCTATGAAAATCGGAATCTTACAAGCATTTAATGTTACGGCTTTTCTGCAATCATTTTTTATTTGTTTATTTATAGTCTTTTTTTGTTTCACAGCTTTCGAAGAGGTATCAGAGAGTAATTCAGATCAGAGATGGAGAGAGAGAGACAGCTAAATACGACGGCGTTTTATTGGATAAAATCTCTGACTCTGTGTATTCTGTATTCTCTGCTTTTATCTGAACTACATTGCTGAAGTTTGTTCAGTAACGGTTTCTTGACAAGTACTCAGAGTTTGAAGGTAAATCTTCTCCAGTTTATTGCAAGTGAAATGGAAGATATAGACATATATAAGTACATATATGGAGTTTCGTTGCTTGGCTTTGAAGCATGGTTGGTCGCCTCGGGGGAAAGTTTTCTGTACTGACGTTGCAATTGATTGATAACTTTTGAAGGAAAGAATATAAAATGTTTTCGCTTTTTGTTGTTAACGAAATCTTAGGACTAAAGATTAGCCAGGAGATTTTAATCTTAACTACCTCTCGGCAGTTGATTAAATTTTAATTTCGCTTTTTTCTTTGTTTTTGGGTGGTTGGTTGATAACAATGACTGGTTTTTTTGGCCCCAGATATAAACTTCATTAGTATTCCACTTATTTTTCTTTTAAAATTATTAGTAATGTCCCTTTCCGGGTTAGTTGGTTAAAACCCATGATTAGCTTGTTGTTGCTGATATAGGCTGTGTTAGCTTCTTTTACTCATGGTTCATTATCTTTGGGTTGGTTAGATAATAGCGTGATTAAATTTGCAGGCACTTTGGTAGTGAAAGATCGTGGCTGTTATTTTTTGGCAAGTGCCACAGACTTGTTTTAAATCACATCTAAACTGTCTTGCATTTTGAGAAAGCAAGATTGACTGTCAATGTTTGACCAACAACTGAGTTTGATTTTCTTCTTTGAATATATGGGCTTCTCTTGATTGACTTGGTGGAGGTTGGGTTGAGAAGTACAAAGGTGGAGTGTGAGAAATGGGGGCTGTTGGTGGGGAAGAACTCATGAAGATGGAGAAGATGCAAATGGCAAGTGCCCGTGAGGAGAAGATCCTTGTTTTGGTGAGGTTGAGGCCTTTGAGTGAGAAGGAGATAGCAGCATGTGAAGCAGCTGATTGGGAATGCATCAATGACACCGCCATCTTATACCGCAACACCCTTCGAGAAGGGTCCACCTTTCCATCTGCCTATTCCTTTGGTAAGGAAGATGTTTTGTTCAGTGTTATAAAATTCAAATGATATTTCCACTCTTGTAAGGACGAAGGAGGATTAGCTGTTCATGTTTTATGTGATCTGGTGGATTTTGTATAGACCCAAGACAACTTTTTCTCCCTTTCTATCCAAAAACAAGAAAAGACAACTCTTTCTGGTTAAACTTTGATAATGTTGGATGGCATTGAATTTCATTGCAATTATAAATTGAAGTCATGGATGCATTGTTTAAATGGTAAACCTGGATTTGTTGAAGATGATGCATCAAGCACCGACATAGGTTCTTCAATCATGTCATTAGATTTCAAAGCAGTTGTCATAGAAAGATGGTTTTAGTAGTTTTGTATAAATTTATTGAGATTTATTTTAATTGTTCCCTTTGTTTATCCTTGCTCTTTTTTCCGGTGATAGACAAAGTATTTCGGGGTGACTGCTCTACTAGGCAAGTGTATGAAGAAGGAGCCAGAGAAATTGCTCTTTCAGTTGTTACTGGTATTAACTGTAAGTACGTTATTGGCATATGGGATCAATTTTGTTGTCCTCCTTAGTTTGGAATGACTAGTGAAAACATCTTCAATATTTTTTTTCACAGCAAGTATTTTTGCATATGGGCAAACAAGCAGTGGAAAGACATACACAATGACTGGAATAACTGAGTATGCTGTAGCAGATATATTTGACTACATACATAGGGTAATGAGACTTTCTAATTTAGTTTTACCTGATTTTGTTTTCACTTTTTCATAATTATAGTTTTTGAATCTTGTTAAGATGAGTAATGATGATGAAATTTCAGCATGAAGAAAGAGCATTTGTTCTGAAGTTCTCAGCAATGGAGATCTACAATGAAGCTATTACAGACCTCCTCAGTACAGATAATACTCCACTTAGGCTGCTAGATGATCCAGAGGTGAATGCCATTTCCCTTTTAGTTTCACCAAATCAGTGTCCACAAATTCTCTGATATAACTTTTTGTTTCCATCAGAGAGGGACTATTGTGGAGAAAGTTACAGAGCAAATTCTTAAGGACTGGAACCATTTGAAGGAGCTACTTTCGACTTGTGAAGGTAAAGCATCTTCAGAAGTCAACTTATTACTGGATGGCGTTGTATATTTATGATTTTATTCCATTTCTGCAGCTCAAAGACGGATAGGGGAGACCTCACTGAATGAAAAAAGCTCCAGATCTCATCAAATCATAAGATTGGTTTGTCCCTTCATCTGCTATCTTTTCTGGTTTGAGTAATCTTTCACATATAGTCAATATGCGGTGCTTTAGGATTTGTCAACTCACCTTCTTTATATACCAATTGGTCTAGACAATTGAAAGTTCTGCTCGAGAGTTCTTAGGCAAAGAAAATTCAACCACTCTTGCTGCTAGTGTGGTAAGGACCAACACATCAATAAAAAGTTGGATAGGTATTTTGTCCCTTGATTTTCGGTTGCAAAATTATTACTAAATCATACTAAATTGATATCATCCACAGAATTTTGTTGATTTGGCGGGTAGTGAGCGTGCATCCCAGGCATTATCATCTGGGGCAAGATTGAAAGAAGGTTGCCACATAAATCGCAGTTTACTGACTCTGAGCACTGTTATTCGCAAGCTAAGGTTCGCAATCTAATTTTCACTTTGATGGACCCAGAACTGATATATATATATATATATATATATGTATATATTTTCCATAACAGCTAACTTAAAACACAAAGATGCCTTTTGCATATTTAATTTCCTTGAGATATTTTCTCGATGCTAAAGAGTGAAGGTAGCAATTCTGAGTTGAATATTGTCCCATTCTAGTTAGTTTAACTTGTTAAAATTCTGGACTTTGCAGTATTATGGAACTCTTTAATATGAAAGAGTACTGCCATGATCATAAAGGTTAGTTTCTTTAGGCATATTTGTTGGTAGAGATGCAAATAAATTGAGCCAAGCTACACTGAGTTATTCAAGCCCAGCTCAATTAAATTGATCAGAGTTCAAGCTAGATTGGAGCTTGATCTAGCTTGATAAACAAAGCTCAAGCTCTGTCCACAAATATTGTAATTAGAATTTGAGGCTTGGAAAAATTTGTTCTCTAAGGTTATTGAGTCGTGGAATGTGAATTTGAGCCTAACAAATAAAATTTTCTTCAATATTTTTTTTTTTGGATAAGGAAAATATAATATATATTCATAACATATATCTGTTATATTTAGACCATGCATACGGTAATAGGACGATCGAGGGGGCAACCCATTTTGGTGAACAATGATGGCCACATTTTACACTACTTTTCCGTTGGTTAAACTCCATATGAAGTGGTGTGTGTTTATGCAATGTACACAAGTATGCTTTGTATGGTGGAAAATGTCCCCACTTAGATACTTCCTTACAAAGTTATTGCTATCTATACATATACATTTGTGCTTATAACATACAATGGATTATATTACACAAGATATTTTACTATGAGGTAAACTAATATGTGATATGGGGGTACTCAAGCTCACGACCTGAACTTGAGACAAACTTCTAGATGTTCAAGTTTGAGCTTGGGAACTTAGCAAACTGAATATTCAGCTCAAGCTCAAGTTCAAGCAGAATACAGGTGTTGAATGAATAGAGCTGCACCTGAAAATCTGATAAAAATTTGGTTCATTTGCATCCTTATTTGTTTAGGACCTCAACAGCAGTAAGGATATTTTGACCTTACTAGTTTGTTACTTGTTGAAGTATGTTAGAGAGAGATTCCTCAAACTGAAGCTGAGTTGTGTCCTTGCTCCCTAGGATCCCTCTTGCCATTTATTTTCTTCTTTTTATTTCATTGCTAGTTGTTGGAGATTTGTGCAACAGAGTGAAGAAATTAACTTGCTGATGATTGGTTGTATGATGGATGCAGTAAAGGAAGACATGGACACATCAATTATAGAGATTCTAAGCTGACTCGGATGCTGCAGCCTTGCTTGGGTGGCAATGCTAGAACTGCCATCATTTGCACTTTGAGCCCTGCACGGAGCCATGTTGAGCAAACCAGAAACACTCTTTTATTTGCATGTTGTGCCAAAGAAGTTACGACAAAAGCACAGGTCAATGTAGTCATGTCTGACAAGGCCTTGGTTAAGCATTTGCAAAAGGAGTTGGCTAGACTGGAAGGCGAGTTGAAAAGTCCTGCACCTGCTTCCTCAACTTGTGATTATGTGGGATTACTGAGAAAGAAAGATCTTCAGATCCAAAAGGTTAGAATTTGCTTTTAGTAGTAGTTTGCAAACATATTTGCATGTTAATATTTTTCACATGTATGGACAGAAGGGGATTCCTAGACGTTGTTTTGTCAGTCAAAATTCATTATTGTTCTTCCTGAGCAAGCATTTTAAGTTATAATAGATTTGAAATTAATTGAAATATATATTGTTGAAATATTCCAAGGGTTCTTTTTTTCTGACAATGATAATTTGATGGTGCATATATGGCAATTTGTATGGCTTGCCATTTATGGCATCAGTACAACACTCCTTTTAAAATGTCCATCAAAAAGGAGATGGGTCATATAGTTTGGAGACAATGTTATAAATTTTCAATTTGATGAATCAAATCAATAATTTAAACTAGTGCCAAAAAATATGATTATCTGTCCTCCTTAGTTTGCACAGTGCCTAAATCGCTTGGCCAGTTGAAGAGTCCTTAGACCTTTCTGTTTGATTGAACTGTGTGACTGCAAAAGCCCAAATTCATGTTTTTATGTTCCAAATCTGTCCTGGAATTCATGGGTCCAAAAATACAAGAGATGCAGCTTCATGCACTGGATGGGCAAAAAGATTAGTTTACAAAGCCAGTGCCATGTTACTATTGGCTAATGCTAATTTTATGGTTTCATTTCATGCAGATGGGGAAGGAGATTAGGGAGTTGACTAAGCAACGAGATCTTGCTCAATCTCGGGTTGAGGATTTACTGAGAATGGTTGGACATGATCAAGATTCAAGACAACAGGTGCATATTTTTGCTAACTTAGTGTAGGTTCTGGTTTATTGCTGTAGTACTAACACTTGTCTTTTTCTTTTTTGTTCAGGCTAATATTAATCATCATCCTCATCATCAAGCAAGTGATGCATGGGAAGATGAATATTCAGTATCAGAGTCATCAGGTGTGGCTGATTTGCAATGTATGGACAAAGGTGTCCGAAAGTTAAACACCACTATTTTCTCTGACACTGAGAGTGGGAGCAATTCTGAGGATCTCTACCGCCAGGATAATAATGAAGACCCTTCTTTGTCTGATTGTGCCTCATCACCTCTGTCAATTGGAAATAAATTTGTAAGATTCCACTCAAGCAAGAGTCGGGGAGAGAATGCTGTTGGAACTGCAGAAGATTCTGATGAATACTGCAAGGAAGTTCAATGTCTGGAGATGGAAGAGTCAAGTGGGGTCAAGAACTTCGACTCTCATGCATTATCAAATGGTGAAAATGAAGGAGTGCTGGCTTTGATGTATGATGACAGAGATGTAACTGGTCAGGAAATGATGTCAACCCCAGTAAATGGGGATAGAGAAGAGAGTCAAATCCAAAATGGTTTTACATATGATGCAGTGGCGCAGAGACTCAACAATGTACAAAAGACCATTGAATCCCTTGGCAGTCCTTACCCTGATGGTGAATCCTCTCCACGGTCATTGGCAGCAGATATGTCGAGTTCCAGAAGCCTGACGTTAGCTAGGAGCTGGAGTTGTAGAGCTAACCTCATGGCAGATTCACCGTCAGGATTTGGGAGCACCCCACCCAATGGATTTGAGAAAAACTTTCCTGGAAGACCAGAAGTTTTGCAAAGCAAGTACCCTCTGGTTAATTATGGTACCAATACTTCAAGTTTGTCAAGAAATAATTCTTCATTTTCTCTTGAGAGTGGTTCCATCAAAACCTCTGCAGACGAGGATATAACTAGCATTCGTACTTTTGTTGCTGGATTGAAGAAAATGGCCAAAAATCAGGTGAGAACCATATAGTTTATATCTTCGTTAGGATAGTAGATAAGTGTCATCTGTAAATTTGCTTTCCTTTGACTTGTTTGACACCTGCTACACATGCATACCAGGTTCAGGAGACAGGAATAGAAGCTGACAACTCTGAAAAGAATGTGAAAGATGTAGGATTGGACCCAATGCATGAAGCTTTAAGGACTCCTCAAAATTGGCCCCTCGAATTTGAGAGGCAGCAACGGGAGTTATTTGAACTGTGGCAAACTTGCAATGTTTCATTGATCCACAGAACCTACTTTTTCCTGCTCTTCAGAGGTGATCCATCAGATTCCATTTACACGGGTGTAGAGCTTAGAAGACTCTCCTTCCTTAAGGAAAGATTTTCTCTAGGAAATATGGTTGTGGAAGATGGTCGAATCCTAACTTTGGCTTCAAGGTTCATTCTCTCTATCCCACTTGTACATTTTCATAAGTCAAGTGTCACGGACTTCAAATCCATTTTTCTGGTTCCAAATAATCAGTTCAAATATTTTCATGAATTCTCAGAATTAGGAATTTTGCAATAGGAAGGTGTTTTATGCTTGTTTGTAGCAATAGGCCATGAATACTTCATTTGTTTTTCTTTAGATATACAATTCAGGAGTCTTAGAATAGAGAAAAAGGGGATGGGGTTGCGAGACACAGTGCATGAGAGGATTCTTTTTAATTACTTGGACTTTCGAGACCCAACTTAAATTTATGAGGCCTGGGAAATTTTTTTTATTTTATTTTTTTTGCATTGTTGATATCTTATGCATTTTCCTCTGTAGCACAGGCAATGTCATAAGGGTGCATTGTCTACTGTGTGCTTCCTGTCATAACATTTTCTTTTCTAGAAACAGTGAGAAGGCTCTTCGTCGTGAGAGAGAGACACTAAGCAGAATGATGCATAAAAGGCTTTCAGAAGAAGAGAGGAACAAACTCTATCGCAGATGGGGTATTCGGTTGGACTCAAAGCGCAGAAGGCTGCAGCTGGCCAATCAATTGTGGTGCAACGCTAAGGATATAAACCACATCACAGAGAGCGCTGCCATTGTTGCAAAGCTGATAAGATTTGTCGAACAGGGAAACGCCCTCAAGGAAATGTTCGGGCTTAGCTTCACTCCCCTGACAACCACAAGGCGAAGATCCTTAGGCTGGAAAAACAGCAGGGCATCCCTTTTGTAAGCTTGTTTTACAGATAAAAAGATATGATACGGCTATAGAGGTAATGTTGAATTAGGTAGAGAATGTAGCCATTCTTTCAATGATAACCGTAGGACTGCCTAAATGGTATTGGTTTTGGTTATTTGGGTTTCTGATTCTAATACATTGTTAATTACCAGTATTTGTGAGATAATTGCTAATTTGAAGTATGATCTGATTGATAAAATAGCATGAATGAAATCATTGGTTGGAACTCATATCCGGTTATCTTTGATACCGAACTGCAATGGAATCTTTATGCTTGACTTAATATCAAATGAGTTCTTTAAAGAGATGAAATGCATATATGTTATAATTTAAAAACTATTTAAAAATATAACATTAAAAATATATTTTCAGTAAAGGTAACCTTCCAAAATTTTCAATACATTTTTATAAATTTATATGATCCAGTTTGATATATTTCACCACAACTAAAGATAGAAAGTTTCATAAATAAATTTAAATTGAAGCTTTATTTACTGTGAATCAGGCAACTAACATCCACAACAATACAAAGTGATATTATCTATGGCTGTTTTGTAATGAAAACACTAGATGTTAAATATTAATAAAAATAATTTACTAAAAATTAATGTTGTTAAATTTTTTTTTTTTTTATCCAAATAGATTTGTAAGTGAATTCTTGTGAATTTTATAATTTTACAATTAAAGAAGCTATATTTTAAAGTAATAAAATTTTATAATAGAGAGATTTAAGTTTTAGTTTTTGTATTAAATTTTTTAAATATAAATTTTAAAATGTTATAATATCTATAGAATTTACATTAATCAATTTTGATAGAGGTTAGACCAAGATTTAGCTTTAAGATGAAGATATGAGATACTTATTGTTTCATTCTTTTAATAATTTTTTTTTTTTACCAATATTTTTCTTAAATTATTTATATTAAAGATTTTTTTATTCAATTAAATTAAGGTCTTAATACTATCGCTGTCACACTTGAAGAGAGAAGAGACAAGAGAGATAAATTAGTGTGTTTGGGGTAGTGTAATTTGACAATTTTTTTAGTTTTTTTTTTTTTTTTCATAATAGGTCTTTTATTTTTTTTATAATCTTAACCAAAAGTTTAATTTTGAATGAAATTATTCTTGAGTAAATTCTTTGCTTCCTTTTTAAATACCAACTTACACATTGATTTTTGCCAAAAAATAAAAATGAAAAACACAATACAAACTTAAGAAACTATTTTTCTTTTTTGTGTGTTACTGTAAATTTTCAATTGGTTTATTGTGTAGCAGGTAACATATAATGAGCGAACACAATCACAAAGTTAGTAGATTATATAATAGACGTGAAAATTATTTAATACAGACGAAGATTTTTCTTTAGATTATTTAGGACACATGAAGATTTTTCTTAACTGTTATCACTTCATTGTTGTTTATGTGGTCTCTTATTACGATAAGACAAAATTAAAGTGCAGCTGATTTATTCGTCCAATCTCGTTTTGAGAGGTGTTTTAATGTTTAAAAACTTATTTTTCATGGATGTTGGTACATAATGTACTGCTGAGAGAAATTCATGTTACAAGACCAAAATTTGAGCAATAATTGTAGATTTTGATATCCAATAAGCTTATATTTGTTTAAAATTAAAGTTTAGGTTGATAACTAGAATGAACTTTGACAATTACTTAGAGAAAAGAAAGATATTTATGAATTAGAATAAATGTATATTGCCTATGCAATAAATTTTTTCTTGAAATCTTGAGAATTAAATAGAAACAACTGGATAAGTTCATTGAGAACTCAAACTGACAAAGATGCTTTAAAAATAATCTTGGTTTACTTTGAAGAGAGGTTCTTATTAAAAAGAGACACTGGTAATAAGGCAGATCCCTTTGTGATGCAGTTGGTTGATGGTTTGATAGTTAGCCTTAGAGCACAGTGTTGTCGGCTTATACATGTAAGTTTTTGTTTCAAACATTGATAAAAAAGTCCAACATTCAAAGATAAACATTAGAAAATAAGAAACACAACTACGAATACTATAGAGAGAGTATGATGGAGAGGTACCTTTATCCCTTTATGCACTTGGACAAGAGGCAAATATCTTCGCTTATGGAAACAATGTTAGATGTGAAGGCATCTTGTGATTTAGAGAAGGAAACAAGTTCAAATCTTGTATTTTCAAGATTGGATGCAATAGATTTTATCCTTTATTACAAACCACATTTTAATCTCCATCATAGTTACTAACATGTTCAATGCTCACATATATAGTATCGGGCCACATATCTTTAGGTCGTTAAATACTTACCGTTAAATGAGGTGATGAAGGTAATTGTGTAGATGCTTCTTGATAAGAAGGCATATTTTATTAGACATAAAAAGTTATTTTGATTTGAAATGATTCTTTTTAGGTAGGAAGTGTCAGCATTCAAGATAAAGATACATGGATGATGTCAGTCTTCTATTGGTGTGTAATAGTTATGATTTTCTTTATGTAATATAACGGTATAATTCACACATTTTTAATCAAAATACCTCACACACGTATGTGAGTCAAATATTTATGATGATATAGATGTGATTGACAATAACCTTTCAGATATTGTCATATTTGCTTGTGTTTTGCACTTGTTAATATAGCCTATGAGACTTTCATTTTAGCACCATGCAGCAAGTATGGACGCCAATATATGAGGATAAAAAACCTAATTAGTCCATTTGTTTATCTACTAAATTGAAAAAGCAAAAGATTGTTAAAGCATTGTGCACACAAGAATAATAGGTTAAATTCTTGAGGTGGATGAGGAACACTGACACTATTCTTGTGCATTTACGTAAGACCAACACATCGCTTGTATGGTACTTGATGATATTAGCTAGTGTTATGGGTGTTTGATTAGATAATGATATATATTTGATATTAATATTTGGCTATTTATAGTTCACCTAATATACTCATATTGTTATTAACATGCTTCTTTGATATAACAACGTATCAACTCATATTTCGAGTTATTGTGGTAGTGGCAAGCTATGAACTTGATGTTGTATCATGGTAATAAACTTAAATAACATATATGTATAAGTTTCATTATCTTCAATTGTATGTTACTTAGGCAGTTATAATGTTTTATTATGATCTTACAAGATTATTTCAAGGAAATGTGGCGAAAAATTCAACAAAGCGAAATATATTAGAAACTCTTATCTAGGATAACAGAGTTGTGAGATATGTGAGATATGTTGTGGGTGAGATATTATCGATTAGGAGATTGTAAAAGGTTTAAAAACGTAGACATTGTGTACTTTCCACTCATTATGGAGTAGAAAGTTACAAGTGATTCAATGAAGCGATAGATTGATACCTATGATTCTTTTAGGTTCAATTATGTTTATGGCCTTAGTTGTTAGAGTCTTTTATTTGGAACAAATTATCTACATTTTGCACAAAAATACCCATTCTTTTTGGTTTGGTACTTAAATTTGAAAATTAAAAATTTTTATTTATTTGTAAAGAAAAATTATAAACTTAATCACTCTCGCATCTCACAAAATCTAGCTAAAATTTGAAACCCATTAATTTTAAAGCATAATAAGTTGCTTGCGTTCACCAAAATTTCTTTGGTTGTAACTGCACGGCGAAAATCTATAACAACTTCACATTAAATATATTGTATGTTTTGAGTATATGAAAAATAAAAAAGTTTAAAATTTGGATTATTTAGGATTAATGATAGCCAAAGCAAGGATTATAAACGATTTTAGTATTGATTTTGTGCCAATTTATTTGTTTTGGTTGTGTGAATTTTGAGAATGTGGAGTGTGGGTGGTAACTTAATAGAATGACAAAGTTAATTGCTTTCATGATGTAATTTGTCAAGGAAACAATGAAATTCATTGAGGAGTGTAATTTAAAAATGCTGTTTCTTTGATGAAATCTATCGTTCATGCAATGAATTTCATTATTTGAATGATGGATTTTATTGAGGGAATAGTATTTTTGAACTACACTCCTTTAATGAATTTTAACGTTCCCTCACCAAATTGAATAATGAGAATAAAGGTTTTGATCGAGGGAACAATATTTTTGAACTACATTTCCATGATAAATTTTATGGAAGGAATTAGTTTATAGCCTAATTCCCTCAATAAAAACCATGTGAAAGCACTATTTTCAATTTCATTCTTTCAATGGAATTCATCAATTTTTTTCTTTTAATAAAATTACACTTCTATAGTAACTGTTTGACTGTATTTTCTATTGAGCAAAAAGCATGGGTACACTAAACTTTGTTACATCAATAGAATATAGGAGACAGTAGAGGTAAATTTTTTTCCAAGACTTGTTACATCATTATTAGATATGTGAGCTATTGAGAGGATTAAACAGAAGTTAATTAGGGCACAACTTAATTTGTTTTTATAATCGTGTTTTGAGAGGCTTTTAGAGGTGCAAAAGTCTGGAGTTCTTGGTAATGTTAGTTTACAACATATTACTAAGAGAAGTTTATGTACCGAGCTTAAAGCGGAGTAACAACTTTGATTTTTGGTATTCAACCAACTAATTTAGTTTTTTAAAATAAAATTTAGGTTAATAACTAACCTTAATTTTTATTATTACCTAATGGGTAAAAAGATTTTGAAAAGTAAAAGGAAGATAAATATATTACACAAGTTGCTTTCAAGGCACTGTGAATCAAATAAAGTTGACTAAACAAATTCATGGACAAAACAGACTTTAGCGCTGTAGATGAGGATAGTCGAAAAAATGTAGATTCATTTGTGATGCAGTTAATAAACAACTTAGATACATTTAATAGCTATCTTTAGGGCACAATGTCGTGGGTATAGACTTATAATTATGTTTCTTAAGCATTAACTACAAATGTGCAATAATTTAAAGAACAAAGCAAGAGGAATAATAACCATACTTATGAGTGCTATAACTTGAAAATGTCTTTCCATTACATTTTATGTGTATAATATTTTACTTTATTAATTTTTAATAAATATTTAAAATCTTCTTATATATAATGACATTTACATTTTTAGACATACGAAACCGTCTATGTATGTAAGGTAAGAATAATGAAAATAGTGATGGATAAATGATGAAAGTCACCATATGTTGAGTTGGACAACATTAAATAACGTAAGGCATGTAGATATTAGTAAAATATTATTTGCAACAACTAATGTCAGCTGTTTATCTTGTATATAAATGTATACCTAAAAAAAAAAAAAACTTTAGATTGTGTTGTTAATAATGAATGAAATAATTTTGATTGTTTAGTCCCCTCTATTACACGTGTTAGTTTTTATGTATGTACAAAATCTTTTGACTTACATCCAATAGTTATAATCAATTAAAATAGTAGAATGGGAGTACGATAAAGACTTACTATTTTTTTTTTTTCTGTACTTACATACCTGATAATATCAATATTTCATGGTGATGATCTTGTACAAGATGCAATAGCTGAAGTAAATACATTATGTAATTGTCTTGATATTTAAGTATTGATACATCATTATACCCATCAAAATGCAGTGATCAGGTCTCACTGCCTTGGGGTGAAAATGTTGCAAGATCGGAGTGTGCATTTGAAAAAGATCATGCAATTGATCATGATCTACATTAAAACCTATATATTTTATCTCCTCTAGAGTTAACTTCAACGTATTTCCCTTACATAGTGAATAAATTCCCAAGGCCTTGCTACGTGTAAGTAGATGAAGTCCTCAGAGTAATTGAGGTAATACCCTATAATATAGAGGCTCTTTCTTAAAACATGAAAGTTATTGCCTAGAGGCATGTTTCTTAAAGGAAAAATAGTTTTTTGGAATTGAAATAACTTTAATTGGACAAGAGACACGAGCATTTAAGGAAGAGATGCAAGAGGTCTTAAATGTTTTGCAAAGATATCTTAAGTATTAAATGTATTCTTTATATTTCAATGCTAACTTCAATTTAATTGATTGATAGACTCACCATGCAACTTATATTGATGGGCATTAGCACTTATCCAAGGTGTGTAAAAAGTGCCATTGAGATTAGTTTTACTTAAAATAATTAGAAGTAAGGTTCTCATTATACTGAATCGAAAAGTATGGTGCATGTACAACCATGGCAAGAACTACGATAGTGACTTTGTTACTACCATCTGAGGAGAGGAATGGATTCAAAAAATTACATTGCATTGGACAAACAAATGATTGCATAGCTTGAATAGCAGAAGACTATGGTACTTTAGCTATATCTTGACACTTTAATGTGATAAATAGTAGCTTAAATCTCCTAAATGTTGCAACTTAACTATTAAAATTAATAAAAAAGTAACTTTTGTATCCTTAGTTATATTATTTGGTTTTGGACACCAAAAAATTGAAAGGATGCAATGTATGTATCTAATCTTTATTTTAATATTAAATTCATATGAATTTTTTTTTAGGAAGGAATACATCTTGTGCACAAGTTCCTGATATTTTATCTTCATTTCTAAGGTGAAACCATAACTACGACAACTATTATAAGTTTTATCACCTTCTTATAAATGCTCTCATGTTTCACTCTAAATAATCATCATAGAAACTCTTGTCATCTGCATAGAATGAAAAAAAATTATCTTACGTTCATCTTGAAAAATATAACAATTGTAAATAATAAAAAAAACCATATTCAACGAGAAAGTTATAGGTTTAACATTGTCTTCTTTGACGTTTTTTATCAAGAGAGCGACAAAAATTATCAAGAAAAATTTTATTTCTCTTTCTCTATAATTTCGATAAAAGAAGTAATAAAAATTACCGAAAGAAGTATAATTTCTCTCACTAATAATTTTTATCAAGAGAGGTGGATTTAATACTAACTCGCTCAATGAATATTATCATAGAAGAAACTATACCTTTCTCAATAATTTTCGTTATTTCTCGGATGGAAATGGCCGAGGAAAATATTATTCACTGTCTTACGAAAGAACATACCTATCTTAGAATACATGCATACAAGCAAGCCTGAGCAATTTTCTAATTCTTTTACGTCCATAACTAAGTGGAAGTAAATACAAATGCAACAAAAATATGATTTTAACAGATTTAGGATTAAAAATTTTACTTCATTGATGTTAGTATTTACTTTAAACTTGCTTTAACAAAAATAGGTCATTACAATCGTAACACCATGAATGTATGGAGTGTGATGTGGAACGAAATGGTTTTGGTCGTTTTTGCTAGTAACTGTTAAAGATTGAATTAAAAAAAAGCTAGCCTGTTTATGAGTTTTTTCCAACGTAAGGCCCTAACTATAATTGGGTCTGAAAATTAGACTATGTGGGTCGAAAATTACTTTTTTCTCCTAAAAAAAGAGTAAACAAAGATAGGGGTGTACAAAATCGGTTCCGGTTTTGGTTCCACGTGAGACCGAAACCTGCCATATTTAACAAGGTACCTTATTTTTCGATTTCATTTGATTTCGGTTCGGTTCCAGTTCCAAAACAGGATACCCTGTTTATTAATTATCTCAATTTTATAATTTTTAACTCTAAAAAAAAATTCTCTAAAAAATAAATTAATAGTATTAAATTGTAAAAGTAATGAAATAAATAAAAAAAATTAAATGATTGAAAGATAATATAAATAATTTATAAAAAAGTTGATATACGTTAATTTATTTAAAAGATATTATATTATTACTTAAGTTAATATTACATATTACAATAAAATAAATTTATTTTTTTGATAGTATATTTATATATTTAATAATATTATATCATATATATTTATTTGTAGCAATTGTTAGCTTATTTGATAATTTTAAATAAATATATATATCACGATTTTATTAAATTATTATATAAATAACATGAGAAATTAAGTTAAATAAAATATTATAAATATATTAGTTAATTATTTTTACGTAGTTCAATAGATAAAAAAATATTTTTTTAATAAATAATTTATTTAACTAAATATGACAATATTTTACGTAAAAGTTACATTTATATAATTTTAATAATAAATTTTAACATTACGT
>CP135543.1:3239892-3254063 GCA_032402905.1 Khaya senegalensis
TATGTGTGTGTAATACCCTACTGTGACCACATGAGGGAATATATACCTTAAATAAATAAATAGAATATCTAAATATTTAAATATTAATTATTTTTAAAATATAAAAAATAAATTAATATTTTAAAAATAAGTTAAATAAATAAAAGAATATATTAAATAAATTCGTAAGATAATAGAATAAATTTTTAATTCAATATAAAATAAATAATAAAATAATTCTTAATTCAATAAAAAATAAATAATAAAATAAATATTTAAACAGTGCCCTAAGTTGGCTAACCCAGGGCGCTACAGTGCACTTTGGGTTAGCCAACCTAGGGCGCAACAGTGCTCTATCGTTCCATAATCAAATCAAATATATCGTTTCAAAATGAAATAAAATTTATCAAATTTTCAGATAAATCACAATAACAACAGATTTAACAAATAAAATATCAAATTTATAATTTAAATTAAAATTTACAAGATCACTAAATAAAATAAAATATCACATTTGTAACAATATTTACATATTTTTTAATTAATCAAAAATTGACAAAAAAATTAAAATATAAAAATTTACTTGTTTTTTTATTTTTGGTTGAAATGCTGTACCATCGTTGTGACTTGTAGAAAGACTAAATATTGAAAATAATTAAAATTTGAGAGTTAACCAGATGTGAAGGAGAAGTACTGTATTTATAAGTGTAAAAAGTAGGGTTTGGGGATAAAATTGTCCTAAGTGATCATTTTGGTAATATTGATTTAGGATTGGTTAAAAATGTCAAGATCTCTTAAAATAAGATTATTTTCGAAAATTTTCCTTTTAAATATTATGTTTTATTTTTGATTCCTGAAGTTTCTGTTTTTGTTTTTCTTTTTATTTTTGGCTCTTGCTAGGACTATATTATTGGACGAAAAGGATTTTGAGAATTTAATCTGCATAAAATAATCGATTTTGTGAGGAGTATTTGGGGGAAAAAAAATACATTTTAGATGAAGAGCAAAGATCTTTCATTACTGAATTATAGGATTGCTGTAGAATTTACAAGTGGGTTATAATGCATTTCATTAGATTTATGGGTTTGTGAGGTGGTTTAGTTTGGCAGAAATGTTTTGGTGGTATTCTTTGCTCAGCTTATACAGCAATAGCATACTTCCGCATATGTGGCGTGACTATATAGTGTCTTGTGAATAGAGTTAAGGAATTAGATTAACAAGACAGCATTGTCACAAACTATTTAAGGAAATTAATTTTGGAGAAAAATATATTTGTATAAAGAGAGCTCAGTTGATTGGTCTTTAGTTGGCTACCATACTAAACATGCAACATAGTCATGGATTTACCCAGAAAAACTAAAAATAGAATATAAACCATATGCCTCTTTGTCAAAGATTACTGAGAACTTCATCTTTCTACGAGGTGTCATAGATTATTGCTTCATTATCATAAATCACACTGTTGTATATGCTAAATTAAGTTTCACATTTACAGTAAACATTCTGTTTATTCTCCTCTTTTTGGGTATATTGGCTGTGGAATTTCATCTTTCTCTTGTTTA
Organism: Khaya senegalensis; assembly: GCA_032402905.1. NCBI lineage: Eukaryota > Viridiplantae > Streptophyta > Magnoliopsida > Sapindales > Meliaceae > Khaya > Khaya senegalensis. The sequence continues at coordinate 3,241,434 of CP135543.1, forward strand.
TTGATGCTTATATGACCATATGTCTAAAAACTAGCATGGATAGTTCCATGCTTTACAAATCTGATTACCGTCTCGTTGTGTAAACTTGTTGCATTTGTGGCATTGACTGTTGGGAGCCTAATAAATTGTTCTGGTCATTAGCGCAGCACTCGCATGACTGCTCAGTTGTGTGCCAAATTTTGTTCCTTTTATTCTCAGGCTTTTTGGTAATGTTTCTTTTGGTGGATCTTCATGATGACCTTGACAGAATTGACAGAATGATAGATGCTGCTGAAGCAGCCTATAATAAGTGGCGGCACCCTGATCCTTATATTGGTAAGTGCTGTTGTACAAGCTTTAGTCCTTAAAATCATATATTGACTGTAATTGGTTTTTTTTATGAGAATTGATGCTCAAAGGTTGGGAAGCTTTACCAGATCATGGCAGTAAGAACTGATGAAATTGTTTGCTTTCATGCCAAAATTCTAGAAAAGGTGTAGAAAATTATTGAAGGAGACTCCTCTTATAAAAATCACGTAAGGAATTTGTAAAATTATTTTGGGAGTTTATTTTCTTTATTCTTCTTTCTGAAGTTGGGAAATTTGTTGGAAAAGATTTAAGGGTGTTTCCATTATTCTTGGAGGCATTTTTCTCTGACTGTATTTTTTTTTGTTTTCTTTTTTGTATGTGAGCTTAAAATTATTGTTTTTCTTTTCATTTTCCTCGTGTTGATTTAAATTTATTTCCCTCATTAAGCTTTTATCCTCATAGGCCATTTGAATTTTTTTGGAAATAGACAGTTCTGTTGTAGGCTGTTGCCTTCGATAGAATGCATAGACTTGAGCTATTTTGGAGAAGGATTTAGATTATTTTTTGAAGGCAATTAGAGCAAAGTTGTCTCCTTATTAGTAAGGTTATCTATGATTTCTGGATATTGGTTAGCATCACTCTGAAATTATATTGTTTTGGATAGTCCACTCCTTTTTCTGTAGCTTTTCAGTAGAAATTTCTGAAATTTAATGATACTCAAGGGTGTTGGATCTAGTGGCCAGGAATGACATGGATTGGGGTGGTTCAAAAGTATACTAGTGAAAGAAAGAAATCCATCATGTAACGAATTCATTCACCGTTTGCGCACATGTCTTGTATTTCAAATTTCTCTCTAGTTCACATCCAAAGCTTTCATTCATTCTTAGGATTTGTAGTTTGCAGACAAGCTCTCTCTCATAAACAAATTAGATGTCTTATGCTGCTTGCTTTCTGTTATTAACAAATTAGAGTTCATGTTGGTTTATAAGAGAATGCATTCAACTTTTTGTAAATTTGAAGTTTCTTTGATTGTGCTTGTATTTGGACTGCTTTGAATTTTTTAATGTTTATGGAATTAATTGATTTGTTTGACTGAGAATGTGCAATACTTTCCCCATGGTGCTTTCTCCAGCTTTATATCTATTCAGCGGTTTTTGACGCTTAATTATGTTTTTTTTGGCAGTTCCTTGGGCACCTGGCGGTTCAAAGTTTTGTAGAAACCCAACACCACCTGCTGGGGTAATTTATTTTTACTCATTATTTTTGTTTATCATTTTTCTGCCTCTTCTCTAATGTGGTCATCTAATAATTTTAGTGGGCATGGAGTGTTTTGCAATCAACCACATTTCACGCACTTATACAATCTTCTTACTGAAAATCAAATAAATTTAGAGGCATCATTGATCCTCTAGGAATGCTTAAGTTTTATCACATTTCATGAACTTACACACAACATATTTGCACAATCTTACAAAAATTAAATAAATTTAAAGACAGTTAATTCTTGTGCTTCAGTTTTGTAAATTGTTTCTTACCCAGTTCTGATGTTTTGTTCTTGATGCAGATTGAGATTGTATATAACTATGGTAAAGAAGATAATGACTAATTCTTCATCTTTGCCATGGGAACAAATAAAAGGTTAGTACTCATAATTGGCAGTTTGACAATTGTGATGATGGACACCTTAATAATGGTCCCTTGTTTGGCTGTCTGCTTGCAACCAGAAGACTCTTTATTTTAAGTAAGGTGTTAGATCAATCTAGGTGTTTTTGAGTTTTTTCACCTAGTAGCCTGCTGGTATGTCTTAGAATTGTCAGTAATACATGTGGTATAAGATGTATGATCTACCTCCTACACCCCCTTAAGTATTTTCTGTTCATTTAGGACTTTGTTATCGATAATAACATCCTAACAGTTGTTGCACATTGTGTTATATTGGTCTTAAGGACGAGGTCTCTCAATTGCATCCGAGAGTGTTATTAACCCCTTGTATATCAGGTCCTAACGTTCTAACTGGTGGAGGTTGATATGACCCATGACTGAAGATGCCGAAGATGATCAATCGCAGCCATTCTGTTTCTGTTACTTAATTTGGCGGATGCAGTTGCTGTAGCGTTAATAACTTTCTGAGATGTTTAAGTTGTTAACTTTTCCTTTGTATACGGATTTTCTTTTAGAATGAAATTATTTTGACTTGGGAATACGCAATACCAAGTTTTTGGTGACGTGTTAGCGGGATTTTTTTTTTTTTTTGTCCCCGAAAATAAAATGCATTTGTGTTCGAATAATTTGTTGTATGGGCCAAGTATTTAATTTTCCTGTATAAAATTATATAAAATATATTTTAAAATTTTTTTTAATGTTAATATTTTATGTTTGTGTATGTCTAATTTGTTTTAGGTTGGTGTTTTATTTTAATTTTTATGTTGTCTGTTGTATTTCTGATTTTTTTTAATTTTAATTTTAATTTTTATGTTCATGTTATATTTTAATTTGTTTTAAGTTTGTATTTTATTTTAATTGTTATGTTGTCCATTTTATATTCTCTCTATTTTTGAAAAAAATTTTATGTTTATGACTTTAAATTAAATTTATCACAATTGAAATGTATATTAATTAAGTTCATAACACTATTATTTATTTTATTTTATTACTAACAAGTAATTTAATTAATTCTTAAATTTTATCTTATTAATGACACAAAGAAAGAGCACAAAGTTAGACAGACATTTTGTAATATACAAAATTTTTATTGGGGTTAACTACAGCCATGGACAACGAGTTATATTTTGCAAGCTATACTATCTTCATGACTCAGACGACGTACAAAAGTCGAAAATACTACCGAATAAATTATCAGAAGAAGTAAGAGTAAGCCTTCCCCGTAAAAATTGTGGGTCAAAGCAATCGTTCTCACACGTGGAAATGGGATTAAGCTGCAGTTGTTTCGCTTTCTTCTTATTTATTTGATCACGGGCTAAGAATAATAATAGGCGTTTAACAGCCCACCCACCCCACCCCCCCCAAAAAAAGGATTTCTTTCAATCTTTGTCAATCACCACCTTGTGTAAATTTTATATACCCATCTGAAATGAACATTGAATCCACATTTCTGATAGCAAACGAGTTGTTGATTGGACTTGTATTTGCCCAGGGATTCCTATTCATTACCCATCTGCAATGAACAAAATACACAAACATTTCTGATTGCAAACGACTTGTTGATTGGACTTAGTATTTGCTCGAAGATTCTATTCATTACTGAGAGAAGATGTCCAACTTGACTTTTAATATTTAGACTGAGATTTTGTGAGTATTACTATATTAATACTCCTTTTCCAATTTCAGTTTCTAATTCGGCTGCTAACATGGAAGAAGAGGCATCAAAAGCAGTGGCAAGGAAGATGGACCACGGAGAGGTTTCCTCTACTCTTGTAATATCATTGCGCACCCTGGTTCCAGCTTTAATCTTCTTATGTACTATGCGCAACGGATTTGAACTGGATACAGAACCTAGAAAACTTGCTGCATTTGCTGCCCACACTTTGCGAATCGTTGCATCCTTGGCTTTCCACATCGGACTTGTAACTATGCTCTTCGGTTTCTTGGCTTTGATCCTTGGGCTTCCCAAACTTGCAGACATGTGCTTAAGCTTGCTTGATCAGGCGCTCGAAGAAACCCGCATACCTAGAGGCAGTTCAACCGTTCTCGTTTGGCATATACTTTTTCAATGTGTTACTTTAATTTCAGCATGCAGCTCTAAAGCTTAAAAGAAATGGTTTGCTAATAGAAAAAATTAAAAAGAAAATCAAGAAACAAAACTGCAAAACTTCAAACTAGTCTCTCAATCACTCTGTAGTCTACCAGATTTACTAGCTGTAAAACATAGCTCAAATAATTCAGAGGAATAATCATAATTTGAACAGTGATCAATTGCGTAACCTCTAATAAGAATAGAAATACATGAATAAGGAAAATAATTCACTTTTACATGATTTTCATGCTTTGCTTTCAGAAAATCAAGGTTCTGTTTCAGTGAATCTTGCGGGGCTTAGTGTCATCCACACTTCCATATCTGCTAAAATTTACATGTTTCAACTCCCTTTAGTTTTGCTTTCTCTCCACTTTTCGTTTGCAGATTTGAACAACGAAGCAGCAAAGGCACCAACTCTGTTTAAAATTGTTGCTCGTATCACAGTTGCTGTGATCACAATGTTCATGCTCTTATGGTCCATTCATACTGGACATAGGCTTGCAACTGAACCTAGAAGAGATAGCAAGTATTATTTCCTGACAACCTCTATTCGAGTTCTCAGTATCATCTTTGGTTTCACTTATTTCTTAATTGGACTAGCGGTAATTTTGGAGCTAGTATTGGATTTGGTGCAACGTTTGCAGCATAAAGGAAAAAGGGGAACTGGCAGTCATCAGTGTTGTGAGACAGAAGATAAATCTTCAGTTTGACACTGCAGTTATATTCATATCTTCTTTTGAATCTGAAAGGCAGTGCTAATAGGAGAATCTTGCTACTTGTACCGAATGTTGACATTATATTGCACAGAAGTAATCCTGTTTCAGGAACTGTGCTTCAGTTATAAGACTGTATAATTATTCTCAAATTTGTGACCCCTTTAAAAAGCCAGCAGGAAATCTCTGTTTCCACCCATCAGAAGTTTACCTGCTGTATCACTACTGCACGAAGGCAGGAAGTCTTCTCATTAACAGTTCATTCGTGTTTATCCTAAGCACTCACTATGATCTCCTCACTCATCCATGTCACATCAAGTTATTCATCAACATACAATAACTACAGTAGATACTGATATGATTAGTATAGAAATAAGCAAACATTCCATAAGTTGATGAATATGCATGTCCCATAGTGAATTGAAATTTGAACCTATTTTTAACAATTAAACTGACGATCTAAGGTCTCTAAGACTATTTAAGCTCACCATATAAATATGCAATATCTTCTACCATATCTTTTGCAAAATCATGACCCATCATGTGTTTTCTCATTTTAACTTCTTGAGCCATGCATATAAACTATAGCACTCTTTCTTCATGATTCAGCTTTTGTCCTAAGTTTCTGGTCATTTGACACAAACATTATATGCACCTCCATCCTGTTTTCTCAAGTAAACCATTCAAGATCCTTCTGTTTGAAACCCTCCTCTAACTTCACCCACATGCACTAACACCATAGATTCTTGCAGCAATACCATACTTTTGTTGGGTTAGGAATCGGCAATGTATAAACACTCCTATTAGGTCCTTAGCAGCACATACATTAAACCATCACATACCTACCTTCATGGAATTCCCATTATACTTTCTTCAAACCTATTATGCTTTACATTTTTCTGCTCAAAACAGCAGAATAATACTCCCCTAGACAATGATCAACATAAAATCCCAGTTGCTAATCATAATAAAAATTAAAAAGCTAACTCTAAAACATTGTCTATTTCCATAAAATGCAGTCCTAATTTCAAAATAATTGTCTACCTTAATGCAAAAATGTCGATAAAAACCACCAAAAAAATGCCAAATACAACACAAATTCGCACAAAATTCATCATAAATGTACTCATTACTTTATACCCACGTAAAGAATGACCATAAAATCCTTGCTTCAGCAAAAAATAAGAACTATTATTACATATAGAGAGAAAAGCCAAGTGAAAGCTCATATTTGTTTTGGATGAATTAGGAACACAATTTAAATGAGCTTGAAAGGGAGAGGCCAAGGAGTTGACCTGGGAACCTCGACCTTGTCCTTAATCCGCTCTATCATCTTCTCCTTCTTAGGCCTTGCTTTACCGTACGATCCTTTGAATCTCTTGCCTCTCTTCGTCTTCTTGTCGCCCCGTCCGCAAACAACCGGCGCCGCAGCCTCCGCCGACGATGATAAAGGTAATGGTAGAGCTGATGGTCGAGGTGTCGTCAGCAACCGCCGGGCAACTGCGCCGCACCACTGCATCATCGCCATTTTTCTCTTCGTCCCCTTCGCTACTTAGTAGTCCCTCGTATAAACCACGAGAATAGCGAGGCCCGATAGAAAATAATAGTGGGCCAGTCGTTGGGCTCTCCATGGGCTGGGCCTTTATGAACCAAGTTGAAAAACAAAATTTAATATTTTTATGAAATAAAATAATGTCATATATAATAATAATAATAAAATTTACAAAAAAACTATTTTTACAAGATGAAACTTGATTTTGCCTAACGTTAGGAAGTGAAAATTTTCTCCCAATTAAGCATTGTGATACACAAATTTTTTGAGTAATATATTTAATGAGAATTTAACAAGAAATCTTTGATTTATCTAAATATTATAATAATCAAAATTTTAATTTTATTTTAAAAATAATTAATGATCTAGATTATTTAGAAATCTGATTACCATTTGTTAACTTTTTTTTTATTTGAGAATTTAAAAGTTACATGTCTAATGTTTATGTCAACTCAATGTATGTTATAATGAAAGAATGATAAGTTATATGCTGTTATGTCCCAATTAGTTTTTTCCTACTCTGGAAATGGTCCAGCAGTTGATAATTTCTGGCTCTTTTTCTCTTTTTTTTTTTTTTTGGCATTAGGGATTTCAAGTGAAAAAATTTCTGTTCCTAAACCTTGGTATTTTGACTTCGATATTTTAAACTACATGACCAACATTTTGCTACCCCTTACTAACATCCAAAAATATAAAGGAAATCTTCATATTCACACAGCCAATGGAATAAGGAAAAGTTTTGCTTTTACTTAGTTTACAAGGTGCATAATCAAACAAAATTACATACGTAGAGACACAAACATGCGAACATGAGGATTATAATAAAGAAAGCCTTTTTTTTGGTTCTAGCATATCCTAAAAACCACACTTGACTGATTGGGTAGTTCTTTCATGTGCAGGAAGATGCACAAAACACACATTTTCAAAATTATAAAGATTTGAGAAATCATGGCCAAGCAATCGAAGGTAGAGGAAGTATTGTCTAACATAGGATAAGGTGACTTATTTATTAAATAAATAGCGGTAGACAAAGTTTCACACCAAAAACGAGAGGAAAAAAATGATTCAATTAAAATAGTTTGAACGACATCAAAAGGTGTTGGATCTTTCTTTCAGCCACATCATTTTGTTTTGGGTGAAAGGGCAAGAATGTTTTGATAGAATACCATGGAACATGAGCGTTGGAAGCAAGCTATGGAAGCATAACTTCAAGCACTCGAGAAAAATTGCACCTGGGATATTATCTCATGTCCTCCAAATGTCCAGTTGATTGAGAGTAAGTGGGTTACAATGTGAAACTTAAGTCTATTGGCTTGTTAAATATAGAGCTTGGTTGGTTGCTCTTGGTAATGAACAAGAATATGGTTTTGATAATGAAGAAACCTTTGCTACGGTTGCCAAATGACAACGGTAAGAACTATCCTTGCCATTGCATCCTCTAAATCTTGGGCCTTACTTCAAATGGATGTAAAATATGTATTCTTGAATGAGGAACTTAAAAAGAGAATATTTATATGAAGCTTTCATCTAGTATGCTAGTCATGAGGTGTGTAGGCTAAGATATTCTTTATATGGGATGAATCAAGCTCCTCGAGCTTGGTTTGAGAAGTTTTGCAATATTTTTCTGAACTTTTCTTTCACATACAGCCAATATGATTCATCTTTCTTCTTCCATGAGACAACTAAGGGTATGGTTATCATTTTGCTATATGTTGATGATATTATCATCACTGGTAGTAACATGAGTTTGATCACCAAGCTTCAGAACATTTTACATAACATATTTCACATGAAGGATCTTGGACATCTCACTTATTTCTTGGGATTAGAGGTTCACTCTCGAGCACCTGGATTGTTCTTGAATCAATATAAATATGTTTAAAACCTTATTCATTTGGTTGGGTTGATGGATGCTACTCTCGTTGATACACTAACGATGTGAATGTGAAATATGGGAAAGATAAAGGCAAGTTTCTGCCTAATTCTTTTCTTTATAGATAATTGGTTGGTAATCTTATCAACCTAACTATTATCGAGCCTGATAACTCATATGTTGTTCATGTAGTCAGCAAGTTCATGCAATCACCTTGGCATTTTCGTCTTACTATTGTTCATCGCATTATTTGATACTTAATTGTATCATATTCCCAGGTTGTTATTTCCAACAGGATCTTCTCTTCATTTAACTGCCTATAGCGACGCAGATTGGATTGGATGCCCAGATACTAGAAAATTTACAACAGGTTAGTGCATGTTTCTTGGAGAAGCTTTGATTTTTTGGAGTGTAAGAAGCAAGATTATGTCTAAAATTAACCACGGAGGTTGAATATAAAGCCTTGTTTGTAGCTTGTTCTGAAGTTGAGTGATTACGTGGTCTTCTTTACGAGCTAGAATTTCCTCATGCAGATCCTACCCCACTTCATTGTGGTAATACTTTTGCTATTCAGATATTTTATAATCCAGTATATCGTGAATGTATGAAGTATATTGAAGTGGATTACCATTACATTTGGGATGCCTTTGATTGCCAAGTTATCACTCTTTCTTATCTCTTTAAGGATCTTCAAATAGTTAATGTTTCCACCAAAGTGATGCCTCATCAGCGACCTCTATTTCTTGTTACCAAATTGATGCTACTAGAGTTACTCGCAACAATTTGAGGGGAGATGACAATGGATACGTATTGAAGGAGCCATTTATTGCTCTTTAACATGTTTTATTCATTCCCTATGTAGCAGATTTGTGTAATTAGCAAGCTTCTAGGCCTGCATATGGTAATTTGAATAGGTTTTATATGGTGATTCATGTGTTGGTTACAATCTGTCAGCCTTGTAATATCCTTTTTAATGAAAAATGTCTCTACGCCGAGGATACTTTAGGGGTGTGTAATGTGTCACTGAACGCAGACTCTATGTCAAGATAAAGACAAAAACACACATTAAGTAGCCCAAATATAAGCTTAAAAGAAGGTTTAAAATTGCCTAAAATTGCTCCAACTTTTAGAAGATCCAAGCTCCCAAAATATCTAGTATTTAGAGGCAACAATTGGATGGATTTTTCAAATATTTAAACTTGAATTTTCCTTTCCATTTATATAAAAATTGTAAAATAAATCTTGACCATTTAAAGTGACAATTGTAGAATAAATTTTAGTCATTTATTCCACCCATCCTCAACTATAAATAGGCCTAACTTTTTTTAGACAAATCATCTACTAAAATTATAAACACAAGTAGTATTAAAGAGTTATAAAATTTTATAATTTTGTAATTCCTTCATTCAATTCAAGCATTTTTCTTTAATTTTCTTTTGCTTTCTTTAATCTCTTAAGTATCGTAATTTGTCTAAAGTGATCTTTCAGGCAATGATTAAAATTTGCTTAGTCTAGTAATTAAAGTTTAATACCAACTAAGTGCCGTACGAGTTCATAAAAAATTTAACGTTCCTTGATAAACAGTTATAAGTAAAATCGAAATTATTAAAAATCAAATTGAAAAAGTCAATTTTAAACCAAAACTAATTTTTTTCGAATAAATTTGGTTTTAAATATTTAAAATTAGATTTGAACTAAAAAACTAGTACACTTTTGAAAATTAAAAATTAAATTTATTACACAATTTATTTATAATATAGTATTTAACCTAATTATTTTTTAAAGGTGAAATATATATAAATTCATATTCAATAAATTATTTAATTAGAAAATAATAACATTCAAAATTTTTCATTAAAATCATAGAAAAAACCAATTTTATTAATTTTAAATAAATATTTTAAACTAAAACATAACACATACTATTAAATTTTTTTGTTGAATTTGTATAAAATATAATTTTAACATAAAATATATTTATATTTATTAAATAAATAATTTATTGAAGAGAAAACTCTTTATCTGATGATAGAAAAATTTAGTCAATATGTTTATAATATTTTATTCAACTTAATTTATTATGTTGTTGGTATAATAATTTAATAAAATTGTGATGTGTGTGTGTGTGTGTGTGTATTTATTTATTTATTTTAATTATTGAACAAGTTAATTATTATAAGAAATAAATTTATAAAAGGTATAATATTATTATATATATAAAATTGTACTATTATAAAAAATTAAATTTCTCTTTTTTGGTGATATGTAATATTAATTGAAGTAATAATATAATATTTTTTAAATAAATTATCATATATTGATTATTTTTTATAACTTATTTTTTCTTTTTTTTCATTCACTCAAATTTTTATTTTGTATTTCAGTGTTTCTATTATTTAATATCATTGATTTTAATTTTTAATATTTTTTTATAGAGTAAAAAATTGAAGAATTTGATAAATAGGATATCTGTTTTTGAATTGAAAGTGAGCCAGAATTGAATTAAAATTAAAAAATAAAATACTTTATTAAATAGAGTAAGTTTTGATTATGCTTGGAATTAGAATCGAAATTGATTTTGCTCACATCTAAAATATTTTTTAGAAAAACTCTCTCATTTTGACAATAGACATGTAAAATTATGTATACACTTATATAATTTATCACTTGAAGGTCAAGGAAATTCAAGGCTTTAGCCTTAAACTGCCATTATTTAAAAAATTCATGAAACACAATTTGCTTACGGTACCGGATGTTACTTGAATTTATCCTCGTAAGGATTCACTGCAACTTTTAGAGCAATAAGAATGAAACTTATCCTGCAAATGTGTCATTGGCAAACTTTTCCATCTTTTAGTAATTACAAAATGGATATCCCTGGCCGTGTATCCTCAAATCTCAACATGACCATAAAAAAAAAAAAAAAAAATTAGAGAACTTGAACTTAAGCTTGAATAATAGAGAAAATGAATGCACTAAACAATCATGAATCCTAACCTGTCTAACAGGATTCATGCCAACCATCGCTGGAGATACATCCTTATTTGACAAACTGTATTGCATGGCTAATTTTGAAATGTTCTTTCCTTTCTCTTTAAACGGTTTATGTGATAGATACTTCACGATAATGAATTGCGAATAAGGCATATTATATTAGTATAAAGCATACAAATAGTACGCGATAATATAACCAAGATTAGTCTTCAAGTCATGATAAAAACCAAACCTCAATAAATTCCCTTTCAAGTTCAGGAGTGATAACAACAATTGATTCTGCATGCCTTGTGGTATATTACAATAAGTAAATTTTTGTTGCAGCCATAAATAACAAAATTGAACAACTATTAAGTCCCACCCATAAATCATAATAGTCACCTTGAGTCATGGCAAATCCAATCCAGTGGAATGCCACAATACTAGCTCCAGCATCCTCACTAATTGGACGTTTAAGATGCTAAGATAGTTTTTATGCTTTATGTAGTATTGTTTAGGGGCAAAATATACCTAAATGCTAAAGCTAATATGCTAAAAAGTAAAAATACCTAAAATGATAAATTCTTTTTTGAGCCACTTCAACTCTCTGTAAATTTTTTTCCCAAACAAATGCACCAACATCGGTCAACAGAACCACCTCAAATGTATTAAGTAATATCTTCTACAAAGAGTACATTAAATTTTAAAAAGCCCAAAATATGAAACCTTTGTATAATATCCATTGTGAAATATTTAATAAATGTGTTAGTGAGGAGTTTCTACGAGTACACAGAATACGATATAAAAATTGACATCACAATGGGTCCTTTACATATGATGAAATGTATAAAGAAAATAATAACATTGAAAGGATGAAAAATCAAAAAACTTAAGAGCTTGAAGTATGAAATATTAAGAAAATTAGAACCTTGAAAATATGATTCCCCGTATTGCTAGCAATTGATTAAGAACTTCTAGGGGTAGAAAGACAAATATCTTGAGCGTTCCTTCCTTGCCAAGGACGCGAGGGAGTTAAAAGCTCTTAGTAGTAGAAAGACAAATATCCTTGAGCAATTTTGACGCAGTGAGATAGCAAAACAAAAAAGGAAAAAATGATAAACTTCTCAAACTTGGGAGAAAGAAATTGTAATTATACCAAAAATTACATTAAAAAGAAGAGAATAATTTATTTATACTAATATTAAAATATAAAATTTTAATAATTTTAAAAATATGAAATTCTAATAATTTTAGAATATAAAATTATAATAATACATGATATTTTAATAATTTTAAAATATAAAATTTTAGTAATTTTAAAATATAAAATTCTAATAATTTTAAAACACAAAATTCTTATAAAATTCTTATAGAATTCTTAAAATATTTCTAGTTGTTGATTGTGTTATTTCCTCCACTTGAGAAGAACTCATCATTGTGTATACTATAGTATTTAGATATAATGGCTTCTTTGACG
>CP135543.1:3254119-3284051 GCA_032402905.1 Khaya senegalensis
TCCATTTCATACGTCAAAGAAGCCATTATATCTAAATACTATAGTATACACAATGATGAGTTCTTCTCAAGTGGAGGAAATAACACAATCAACAACTAGAAATATTTTAAGAATTCTATAAGAATTTTATAAGAATTTTGTGTTTTAAAATTATAAGAATTTTAAAATATAAAATTCTAATAATTTTAAAACACAAAATTCTTATAAAATTCTTATAGAATTCTTAAAATATTTCTAGTTGTTGATTGTGTTATTTCCTCCACTTGAGAAGAACTCATCATTGTGTATACTATAGTATTTAGATATAATGGCTTCTTTGACGTATGAAATGGATAAACATTTGCTATATCAAATGTTTTAGAATTGCCTATTGATTTTAGTAGATTCATAACAAAAGCATTATTATTAATTTTTTTTTCAGAATCTTGCAACATTTATATTTCTTAAGCTGCAAATTGTTGTATCTTCTGATTGAAAATCTTTCTTTACGTAAAAATACTGTCACATCATCCCTCATTTCAAATACTTGCTCTCTTTGATATCGATCCGCTGCCTTCTTGTATCTAACACTAACTTGATTCAATTTTTGCATTACTTTTGCCTGAATATCATGCCACTGATTAGTCATATTCTCTACAACTACTTTAACTCCTTAACTCTTAGGTAGTTTCACTAAATTAAGTGCATGCTATGGTGACTTCATGTACACAACTGAAAATGGAGATTTTCTTGTGGCACTGTGTATGTCATTGTTGTATGTAAATTCTGCTTGTGTTAATACAAAATCCTATTGTCTTGGCTGATCTTCACAAATACTACAAATCAAATTACCTAGTGTTTGATTTATTAATTTGGTCCAACCATCTGTTTGTGGATGAGCTGTGTTACTAAAGTTTAGAGTCGAATCAAATAGCATTCATAATGTCTGCCAAAAATGGTTCAAAAACTTACTTTCTTGATCTAAAATAATGGTTTTGAGTACTACATGCAAACGAATAACTTTTTTAAAAAATAGCTTGGCTATTCCGTTAATATCTGACGTATTTTCACAAGGAATAAAATGTGCTATCTTTGAAAGTCTATCAATTATCACAAAAATAGAATCCACATCTTTTTGTGTTCGAGGAAAGTTTAACGTAAATTTCATAGTCAAATCTTTTGAAATATTTTCTAGAACAAGTAAAGGCATATACAAACCATTGTTTTGAGAATAACATTTGGCTGTTTGACAAACATAACATCGCTGCATATACTTGGATACATTTATTCTTATATACGACCAATAATACTTTTCTACATTACTAACATAATCTTATCACATTCTAGATGATTAGTTAGACCTTCTCCATATAAATTTTTGATTACTTTTTCCTTTAAGGATGACCTTAAAATGCACAATTGGTTATCTCGCATAAGAAATCTATCATGAATGTAAAAATTTTCAACTAATAATTTGTTAATACACTTTCTACAAGTTTAACTAAAATCATCATCTGTTATGTATAATTCTTTCAAGACTTTAAATCCCATAATTTTCTGTCTTAATGTGACTAACAATTTTGCACATTTACTCAATGCATTTGCTACTTTATTGTATACTCCTGCCTCATGTTTTAGCTTGAACGAGAATTTGTGCAAAAATTGAGACCATATGGCATGCATATCTTTGCTAATCCTTCCCTAGCTATATAGATATTTTAATGCTTCATGATCATAATAAAAAATAAACTCATGCCTTACCAAGTAATGCTTCCATGTCTTCAATGCACATGCAATAGAATAAAATTCTTTATCATATGTTGTTTATTTTCGCCTGGCATCATTTAATTTTTTACTGAAATAAACTATTGGTCATTTCTTCTGAGAAAAAACAGCCTTAATTCCTACCCCATTAGCATTACATTTCACTTCAAAAAATGCATTAAAATATGGCAATGCTAAAACAGGAGTGGTGTGTAGCTTTTCGTTTAATATTGCAAAACTCACATTAATTTCTTCACTCCACTGAAACTTCCCTTTTTTTAATCACTCAATATTTAGTGCGTCAATAGTGCTAAAATTTTGAATAAATTGTCGATAAAACATTGCTAGTCCATGAAAACTTTTTATTTCAGTTACTTTTTTGACACAGGCCAATCTTTAATAGCCTGGACTCTGTCTTTTTCAACCTATATTTCATTCATGCTAAAAACATAACTCAAAAATAATAATTTTCTAACCATAAAACTACACTTTTTTAGGTTACCATATAACTTATTTTCTTATAATACTTTTAGAACTTTTCACAGGTGTACAATATGCTCTTTTTTTTAACCGACTATAAATTAAAATGTCATCAAAATATACCATAAAAAATTTCTAATAAAAGGTTTCAATATCTGGTTCATCAGTCGCATGAAAGTGTTAGGTGTGTTAGACAATCTGAACAACATCTCCATGTTTGATTCGAATTTGACGGTACCTATTTTGAAGATCAATATTTGAAAACATCGTATGTAACATCTTGAAATTTTTATACTCTTAAAACCTTATCATGGAGTTATAATACAGTATTTTTGAGAGTTTTGATAAGAGAGAGAGTTGACCGGTATTCGAGACAGCGTACTGTATGAGCAAAAAATATAGTAGTTCATTACCGGTATCAGAAATTTGACGACAGAAGCGGAAAGCTGTAATTTTCGTCGTGCGTGCTCGACTATATAAGCGGAAAGGGGTCAAAAAACCCGAAAAACAAAATTCACTTTTTTCCTCCATTTTCTCTCTCTTCTCTCTCTCCTCCCCACGGTTCTCTCTCCTATGAACAGTGACTTTCATCACCGGATCTCAGATCACCTCACCATTGGCGAGTGGAGGACCGCCAGGCCGTCACGAGTGCAACGCCGCCAACCCCGCCCCGATCGCCGCTGCCATGCGCCCTCACGCGCCGCTGGAAGCTTCGTCGACGTGAACTTTGACCGGCGATTCACGGCTGTCCACGGCGAGTTGACCGACACCTCTGGTGCGTCTGGCACCGTCTCACCGCCCTCTTCACGGTGGTGTACCCCGTTCCGGCATTTGGTCACCGAATTTTGGCGTGGGAAGGTTGATCGGGAAGGGGTATTTTAGGTTAAAATTTCTGGCGATTGGTGTAGCTCCGGTGGAATCCAAACTGACCAGTTTGCTCTTCGACACTCGTACTTCGACGTGGTATATTTAGATCTCAATTTGGAATGAGTTTCAATGATGATTTTAGGATCCAAAGTAGGTACCTTGAAAACTGAAATTTTAGGATGATTAATGATTTTGAAGGCTTTAATTTGTGTTTTGTGGCATATGGACACTATGGACAGCATCCCGACATTGCAAGGATCGTGATGGTGTGTTCCGTTCGTGAAACGGAAACCAAAATTTCGTGGGTTAAATAGTGTCTGTGAATAGTGCCTCATGAACAGTAACTTGCACGTTTTTCGAGAAAAATCCGTAGCGTACGGAGGAGTATTTCGAACGCGTATACCATCTTCGGGACAGTTTTGCATCATTTGTATAGGCACTGGGTGCCCGGAGGTAAGATAATATAATATTTAAATTGAGGAAAAGTAGGTTTTTAATATTTATAATATTTATAATTGCATGAATGTACATCATAGTAATGGGTTAAATTGTAGAAAAGTCCTATTGACGGGGAATGGGCATGATTGTGCAATTAGAAGTGTTAATATTCGTTTGTTATACATATATATACATATATATATAGTTATAAGCGTAATACCATTACCGTCGACCTGCAGTGCTAGATTAGGTATTTTAAAATACCTATACGGCATTGTATGTCCCATGTTTGTATTTACATATATTTATATGGTAGGAACGCTTGTATATACATACGTAATTATGCCCTTATGATGGAATGATTGAGTAGATGCTGCATTCGATGTTTTGCAATGCTATTCGAATTAACATGGGTGCATACGTTAATATATTATAATTACTGTGCCGTAGTAAGGTAATGAGTATATTTTTACTTGTGATGACGTGTTGGGATTGCGTGTAAGGACGTAATTTATGATAACCAATTAAAGTATGTTTCTGCGAAATTGTAACAATAATGGTATAGTGTATCCATGTGTTTGAATTGTAATATATTTCTGTGTTTTATCTTGATTGTCTTATGGTTTACTTATATGTCAGAGTGGAATATGTTTTTATAACTAAGTACTACTAGCCTTACGATAAATCCATACGTATGAAGTCCTTTTAGAATATAAGGACTAATAAATGTGTTGCATAAGTAATTATATTACCTATCATGAAATTACTAAAATGTTGCTTGATTAATGTAGGCAAAATGGTCATGTTGTTATGACTGAGTCGCCTATGAATAAATCTGTGTGGATAACTGGTATAATTGGGATAATTATAGAATGGTAGTTTTCCGTTACCCTAGTAAAGCCGCTTAGGACGGAGCAGTATCTTTATAATAAGACTGTGGTACCCTTTGAGGTATGTTGAACCCACAGCAGCTCTGGATTGATAATAAAATTATGGTGCCGTTCGAGGTATGTTGAACCCACAGCAGCTCCGTATTGATAGTAAGACTGTGGTGCCTTTCGAGGTATGTTGAACCCACAGCAATTGAGAAGTGATAATAAAAACTATAGTGCCCGCGGGGTATGTTGAACCCATGGTTGGCGGCGGCTGTTTTCCATAGCGTCCTTGGGTATGTGCAACCCATGGTAGAACTAATTATCCTGTTAGTCTGAGGAACCCGGTGTGGGCGAATGACCATTGTATACATATATTGAAGTGTACGGTGGATATCATGTCCACGATCCATACTTTACTTAATTATGATAAATCTATAAGGAAATGAATCCGTGTGTTTATTAGATTCAAACTGTATGGTAGAATACTTCTATCTGCTAAGAGTTGTTTGTGTTAGTGTGAATTACAATGAGGCAGTAACACGTTGTGTTTTATTTGGTATGGGGACTGTCATGGTTTTATTGTGCAGGTAGGGCAGCTTATATGTATAGGCAAACTCTTGCCGAATTCCTATAAGAAATACTATTCATATAGTTATTCATGACTTTCCTTTGTATTCTGATTTTCATATGTAGAGGTGGGTTTAGGATTACCTTTAATTGCAGTCACAATCAGGTTTTTGTTATGACTGTAAATGGCGGAAATGGTTGAAGTCTGATTACACCTTGGCAAGTGTCAATTCTTTGAGAGAGAACTTAAACTTGCAAAAACAGAGAGCTAGCATCAGCTTGAACAAGGGGAATTAGTATTTAAATAAGATAATAAGTAAGGCAATAAATAGGCTACCTCACTTCTAGTATATAGAATCTTGTCTAACTCACAAGTATGCTTGTGAAACGAAAAGAATATGGGTGAATCTGTAATAGATCAAAGATCATGTGAAAGTTTGAGGATATTGTTGAAAAGGTATATTGGATGTATTGCGGGTCATTTGATTTATTAGTTTACACGTTTATAAGTGTGTTTATGAGTTGACATTGTTATTATCCGTACATTTTAGCGAACGACTAGGATTAAATTGATATATGACCCTATAATAATGTAGTCAAGGTTTAATGTAGGCGAAAGAATTCCTAGTATGGGATAAAGAATGGAGGACGTGTATTTGTGATTATAGTATAACTGTCAGGTTGTCTTGTTTTAGTGAAAATAAAGAGATAATATGAATGTATGATAACATAGACTGGTAATGAACCAGTATTG
Source organism: Khaya senegalensis (assembly GCA_032402905.1). Lineage (NCBI taxonomy): Eukaryota > Viridiplantae > Streptophyta > Magnoliopsida > Sapindales > Meliaceae > Khaya > Khaya senegalensis. The sequence continues at coordinate 3,259,844 of CP135543.1, forward strand.
AGATAATTGTGATACGTGGATCGGATATGTATGTTCCATCTCCTTTAGCTGGGCTTGTAAGCCAGTTTCCAATGGAGGTGTGACAATAAGACTGTGGTATCCTGAGGGGTAGGTGAAATCCACAGTTGTCCTCCAAATGGCCTAGTGGCTTAGAACAACAACTATGATCCATGATGTTTCTAAGTATAATCGATCACTTGTAAACGCAATAAAATTCCTATCACCAATCTTTAGAGAGTGGAAATGGCATACAGAAACAGTGTTATTGTTTTTACTAATACCCTTGATTGTATCTATATTTAGGTGTTTGAAATATTTGTATCCTATGTGGGTATTGATTGTGTGCATAGGATATTTTGGCTATCTCAGGCCGAGTGTGTGATTGATACTGTGTGGTTATACCGGTTTCTAAGCAGTTCCTCTGTATGGGGTTGCAGCATTAGCCGTTATTTATACGAATAACTATGTAATGATTTTATATGATCACGTAGGTGTTTGTTGATAAGAATAGAAATAGAATCTAAACGGACACAGGTGATAACGTGATTCATCTAGAAAATATATTGATTGAGATTGCATTATCTGTGGATGGTCCATCATGAGAAGTGTTACTCTGATTGAGATATTTATACTGAATTCATAGATGATATAGTGCTTAGAGTTCTAGAGGAAATGATATGATATCTTGTGTACATTATTGAGCATATGCTTGTTGGAACATGTACATTGATATGTGGACATGCATTTACTTGTGTGTGTGGAGTTGCGTGAAATGGTCAAAATAAGTAGGAATTCAGGTAACATGCTCCTTCCTTTATTTAAGTATTGTATTATCTTACTGAGTCATGTGGTGTGCTCACCCCTTTGTGGGATTATTATTTTCAGGTGATTACGATATTGCGGTAGCGGTTTCGGAAAGTGCAGTTGAAGCAAAGATTTTCGGACGGGGTATAGTATATCTAAGGTTTAGGCCATTGTTATGTAATTCCTTTTCTATATACTCTGAAGTATTAATTTCATTAAAATGCATAACAATTCTTTAAAAAAAAATATAATACTATTTATGTGGTTACTTTCTATAAATTCTTTTGAACAAATGAAAACTTCGCTTTACTATGAGAAAGCGTTGATTTTTTGTCTTTTCGAAAATTTTAATGTACTATATGCTACATATGCTACATGACTAGAAATGAAAGGAGAGGGGTGTTATATCTGTAACATCCCTCTATTTAAAATCAACCACATAAGCTATAATCTGAATTTTTTTTTTTAACATAAAGATATATATATATATATATATATGTGCGAAAGTTGGATATGTATAATATCCTGGTTACACACATAATCCATAGTATGTAACCCAAAAATATAAGTTTACTGTACCAACGTATATATATATATATATATATATACACACACACATATACATATAGATACATATGCATAATTATGCATTAACACCAAAAAATAACCCCATCATCAAGATACTAGCCCTGTTAATGCCTCGAAGAGTTTGCATCCATATCCCGCGGCGTCACATTACCTGTAAAAAGCCACAATCCACAAAGGGTGAGCGAAACAGCTCAGTAAGGAAACATAATATTTTAGTACAGAATTTGTTTCCCTACCATATATACTATACGATACTGATGACGTAGAGGTTATTAACTCATATCGCCTTAACATAATCTAACGAGATAAATACACTCCGACCATATACTCTGTATCACTATCCACATAATGCTCATAGTTATTATATAGAATATAAATAAATCTACATGCATTTTGAAATAAAAAATACGTGACATTTTTAACAAATTATCGACAAATATATGACCGGTCGTGCTAACACAGTTATGGATCGTGGCCACAAAGTAAATTCGCCCAACCCTCATCCATTCACACCACTCGTCTATCGGGCTGAGCATATATTTTATATATGATCGATCATATAATCTGGCTATAACCAAGCCAGCGGGTGTGAAGGGTATCTGAATATTCGGATCCATAACTAATGTAGTCACACAATTAATACCACATGGCCTAAACCCATGCATTCATTTTTTTTGAAAACTATTGTACACTTAAACCATGCACAATAAATACCACATATGCGCACCTATACACACAGAAATGATAAATAACGTTCACATCTCGATTTTATGCGCATATAAAATTCGTTCACATAATGAATGTATAATGCACTTGCGGATAGTGATACCTAACCAACAATTCATAACACTTCCATAATCACATACACTCGCAAATATCCAATCTACCAATTTCACTGAGATTTATTCATCACAATTATAATTTCTACTATTACGATAAATATATCGTATACTATCCAATATTAATGGATAACTATATCAACGCATCATTTACTAATAAAGAAAATTTACATAATAATTATAACTACTATAATTATTATGACAACTAACGTGTAACGTCCTAAATATTACAATCTATTCTAAATTCTATTAACCAAGTTCCGATCACACGGCCATAATAATAATTAATTTATGCATTCCAACAACCATATAAAGTATTATATATACATAACACATCAAAATATTTCTAAATCTCCACAATAATAATCAAAGTTACCATTTTACCCTTCCTTCGAATTTTTTCTTTCCAAATCAATTCCTACTAATTTCATTTGCTCCCTAACATACTTGTACATATTCAAATATACCATAACATGTTAAAATATATCATTTAGAGGCTCAATGAACAGTACTCCAAATTTACCATTTTACCCCTCTTTCAAATTTTCTTCTATTTTATACATTATTCTATACCCAATTTCATCTAAACATCATCCGTAAATCCATTCCTACACAAATCAACCACCAATCACAAATTCCATAAAAGAAAATTACATTTCCTTACCTTTAAAATATGCCAATTGCTTGATTAAACCTCCCAATACCGCAAAACCACCTAAATCACCATTAAAAACCATAAACCACTTTTAAAAACCACTTTTCATCAAATCCATAAATTGAAACTTAGTGAAATCAAGAATTTTTACCGTCAGATTAAAGCTCTCGACGCCTAGAACAATTTTTCCTTCTGCGGTAACGCGTTAAATCGGGTGAATTAAAAGATTTTGGTTGATTTTGTCCAAAAAAATTGAAAAAGAAAAGGAGAAGCACCTCACAGCAAGGAAGAAGAAAAAGTGAATTGTGTTTTAATTTTGAAAAGTCAACCCATCTTATCCAAATCCGTACTTTTCAAAATTATACTATTGCCCAAAAATATTTCGAAGCTTACATTTAGCTCCCAAGAAAATTATGAGACTACCCAAGCCATTTTTATATTCTTTCACTTTAGTCCATCAATTTTAATTACCACTTTTTCTTCTAATTTCTTGTGAAAAGACCATTTTACCCCTAATAAAGAAAATTGGTCATTTTAGACCTTTTTCATCCTTTATAGAGAAATTCACATCCTAATTCAATTCCACTTTTTCTATATCTTATTTACAACATTTACAAGAGTTCTGGATGATCAAAATCTGGCAGTCCTTCCGACCCTTGACGTAATGACCATTTTGCCCTTTTTAGCAAAATTGTCCCTTTTTGTCCAAAATAGAAATTTTGGCATTCTTATGCTTATAAAATCTATTTTTTCTTCTAACACACTCTATTATACTAATTTATATTCTTGACATCTAGCTTGATCAATCAAAACTTTATCAAATGACGATTTTACCCTTTTTATTTCCGACTTCCCAAAAATATACCAACCGCGTCTCGAATTGAAATTAAATATACCAACATAATATTTATGAAATTCTAAGACTTTTTATGCAATTAAAACTCACTTTGGCCTCAATTTTGAGTGAAAGACTATTTTGCCCTTACCCGACAAAATAACTTATTTAATCGATTTTCACTCGGTCTCCTCCCAATAATTCCATAAAACATTTCCAAAGACAAGAGATAATAAAAAATTGGGGTTTATTTATATCTGAGTGTCACAACATCGTAACCCTATATAGCTTATTTAACATGTCATCCAGTCTTGAAATTGAAAATTTGTGTCCAATGGTGATCTTATTGATAGCTCGATTATCCATATACATCCTCTAACTTTTATCTTTCTATGATGTTAACAAGGCTGAGACTATGCATGTACTCATGCTTTCTTGAATATACCCCTTTCTTAATAATTCTTTTACTTTTCTTTAAGAATCTCATCTTTCTTGGGGCTCATCTTATAATGATGTAAATTTGGCAAGGTAGCACCTAGAATTAAATCAATATGGTACTAAATATCTCTTATGGGTGATAACCCATTAGGTAAATTTTCAGGTATTACTTCTTTGAGCTTTTCCAACAATGATTTAATTGCTTCTAGTAATTTATCCAGTGGTTGCTCTACCTCTATTATCAACATTGGCTTTACAATGACTACATATACCTTTTTTGATTCTTTAATTACTGTCTTTATCTCATAAGTCGATTATGTAAGTGTAAAGATAATTCCTCCCTCTACTTTTGAGGCTTTAGCTTTGGAATCTCTTTTCATTAGTAATAACGTAAATTTTATACCATTCCTTTCTAACTTGTAAGTATTTTCTTGTCCATCTATTGTATGGTTACATCAAATTACCATAGTCTATCGAATAATAATTGACATGCATCCATATTCACTATATCACAATAAACTTTATTTTTATATTTACTAATAGATAAATGTACTTTTCATTGTGTAGTTACTCGAATTTTTTCTGCTATTTTGATCTAACCAATGGTGTATAATTTTGGATACTTCTTTATTTGTAACCCTAAGCTTTCTACCACTTCTTTTTTAATAATATTTTCATAACTACCACTGTCAATAATAATGTCAAAGAAGTGGCTAGTAATGGTGCCACTAAGTCTTATCTTTATACTTTAGCATTAACATCATTCTCCTCACCACATAATTTTGACAATTGATATTATCATTCTCTTTATATTTTTTAGTATCCCCATTTAAATCATAATAAATTTCATCTTCCTCTTCTTTTTTCTTTTACTTCATAACATTAATAATTTTTCTATTAGAATAGTCACTAGACCTATGATCAGGTTGATTGCATTTAAAACACTTTTCTAGGATAAATTTAGTATATGGATTCTTAACTTTAGGCTTGTCCTTAAATTCTATCACTTTCTGTTTTCTAGCTATTTTTTCCTCTTTGTATTGATCGTTACATGAAGGGATGTTCAAAGTTATTTTCTGCTTATCATTAGGTGCCTTATAATTATCCTCGTTATAAGTTATGCAAGAAAAGTCTGATATGCTCTTTTCCTGCAACGCTAACTCTTTCTTTAATGCAATATTGCCTGCTTCTAATACAGTGTGTATGACTTGCATCTTAAGTTTGTCATGGATAACTAGTTTTAAATCGTCAAGATACCTTGCAACTTGTCGCCTCTCTATTTCACTTAAATAATTCCTTATCACTAATCTTAAAAACTCAGCAGTATAATCATGGACAAACCGCTGTCATTGATAATACTTTTAATATTTTTGGAACAAGATTTGCTCATAGTCAAAAGGAAAAAAGTTTTATTGTAATAGTTGCTTTATTCTATACCAAGTCTTAAATTATATTTTTTCCTTACGATACCTCCTGTTTTACAATCTCTCGTATTATGCAAAAACTCCACCTTTCAATCTTCATGCAACAAGTCTCACCCTACTTTCTTTTAAAATTTTCATATAATCAAATAATTTATCTACTTTCATAATCCAATCCAAAAACTCTTTAATATTTAAACTGTTATTAAAACTAGGAATATCTATTTTTAATCGGTATTTATAAGAATACCTATCACCATTAAAATAATCGTTACTATGTCTAATCAATGCATTTTTAATATTCCTTATAAGCACTTCTAGACAATCATCTTATTCTTTATCTGAATCTTCTATATGAGTTTGTTGTCTATGTCTCCATGCAGGAATGGGTTTATAAATAGGTTATTTGTGGACTACATCTTATTAAGTATATGGCCTTTCGACACACTGGTTCCCATTGGCATTAATACTTAGAGCATCAAGTCAATTTATAATTTTCTTTAAAATGTCTTTCTAAACTTTAGATTCTACAACCTAGTCGTTGCTTTAAGGCAATCAATGCACTCTTTTGATCTTGTGCCACAAATCATAACGTCTTAGTTTCTTGATCTACACCATAAAAATCGTCGCTATTTATAACTAAGTTTTCTATCAATAGAGAATGATAGAAACTTTACTTTGATATTAACTGACGTTGTGAGGTAGCAAAAAAAAAAAAAAAAAGAGGATAAACTTTTCAAACTTAAGAGAAAAAAAAATGTAATTATATTAAAAGTTACATTAAAAAGAAAAGAATAACTTATTTATACTAATTATAAAATATAGAGTCCTAATAATTCTAAAATATGAAATCCTAATAATACATGAAATTTTAATAATATTAAAATATAAAATTCTTGTAGAATTTCTAAAATATTCCTAGTTATCGATTGTGTCAAATTCGTTTCTTACCGAGGAGATAAGGGGACTTGAGGGAAAACTGAGGATAGAATAAAATCTTAAGTAGATCTCATATTTCTTCTTAACTACTGTCATGTGCCCTCGGTTGTTTATTATATAAATATGTTAGTTAGGTGAGAGTTATTTATTACATAAATTTGAAAAAAAATCATAAGAGTTTAATAGGCTAGTGGCTAGGTAATTTTAAGGAGAATTGCTTAGTTTATTTTCCTATAACCTCATATGACTATTATGCAAAACTAAGACAAAACTATAATAATTCATGAAGTCATTCATTAGGTGGTTTTGAGAAGTCATTTAATTTATATTACCATAATATAGAGATGGCAAATGAATCAAGTTGGGTCAAACTAACTTAACCCACGAAAATAAAACCCATGCGAGTTCACATGTTGGATAATACATGCCACACAAATTTATTTTTGCAAAAAGAAAATACTTGAGAAAGAAGTCTTTATGTATGAATATGATGTCATATTTTTATGTCTTAATTATTCATTTATTAATTTGAGTGTTGTTTTTTTTTACTATTAAGAAAGAACAACTAAATAATAAGATATCATTCTTCAATTGCTTTATTTTTTAAATATCATTTATCAAAAACTGACTTATTTTAGTGAAGATCTACTTGAGGAAGTTTATATGTTTTTTGTTTGGCTACTAGAAAAGATATTTTGAGATTTTTGAAAGAAATATGAAATTGTAAAGACATATGATTATTTTAGACTCAGTTGAACAAATATTTAATCATTCTTGTGAAAGATATTGCTATTTATATTGTGTTTTGGAATATGTTTTTACTTGCTTTTTTGTTGGGTCACTATTAACCTTCGAAGGGAATATTCCCTTGCAATGTTATGTGAAATTGTTGAATTCTTAGTGCTTGTTTGAGATTATTCCCAATCATTCTAGTTTTCACTTTCATTTTAAGAAATCTCCAATTTATTGTCAATAATTTTTTCTTATGGTTTTCAGTTCTCTTACTTTAAGTTTTGTTTTTTTGGTCAATTGGATTATAATCATATTAATGAGGATCTGCTAACTTGAGTTGGAAATAATATGCTTTTATTTGCAGTTTGTGAATTGAAAATAACTGCATTATAAAATTTTGACTCAAGATCTAATTGACAATTAGTTAGTAACTTTAGGGCAATGCATAATGAATTTACTATTTTGTTTCCTTATCTTAACGCTATTATTGAGTTAGCCAAGTATCTTGTTTTTATCATTTTGGTGATTTTTGACTCAATGAAGTTGATTAAAGTTATTTTATTAATCTAATGTGTTGGCATCTTTAAAAATGAAATATTATTGTTAAGGTTCTATTTATTGTAATAAATACAATAGATTGATAAATACCATGATGGTTTCTTTATCTCGTCAAACTCTTCTTGCAGATATGAATATTATTAAATATTAAATATTTTCGATGCAATTAGATTAATGAATACAGTTGGAGGAAATTTGAATGTCTTAAATAATATTGATAACTCATATTTTGGGAAGTTTATGAATAATATTTATATTCAATATTATAGTATAATAGAAATAAATAAACCAATTTACAAGCGTAGTGATGAATCTATAGCTAATACTCGTTTATGAAAAATTTTAAGCACTATTACTAATAAATCTACTTGCTCCTCTTCTTTTGTTAGCTTAATGAATTAGAAAAATAAAATTTTTTAGATGTTTTGTAACAGTGAAAAGTAAAAGAATTCAAAACCAGGATGATGATCAATGTTATGAAATAGAAATGGAGAACGATTTTATTAATGAAAATTAGTTTATAATATTTATAATTTTAGATTTTAGATTTTAATATTTATAATTTTAATATAAAAAAATAAAATTGGTGAACTACAAATACTAAATAGTTTAGTAGGTGCCAACTTGGTTGAGATGTATTTTAACTACTTTTGTAATGATGCAAATTCTCCCATTGGAAATTAATTTAATTTAAAATTAATTTAATTGATGTTGTAAGTTGTATGTCAAATTGATTTAAAATAAATGTACCAAAATTATTTGATATATAAATGGGTTAAATGTGTGAAATTATTTATTTAAATTATTTATTATTTTATATTTACTTAATATTTATTTATGGGCCCATAGGTTGAGCCTAATCCCCGATGGTTCAAGACCATTTTCAGCCCTACTTAGCCTTGTAGCAAGTTAGAATTTCATTATTTATGGTGAAAAGAAAATGGTGAGAAGCTATCAAAAAGTAATTAAATAGTTTTTCTCAATAGAAATGCATAACAATCATAAGAAAAATACAGAAGAAAAGATTAACATGGCAGTTTTATTAAGGCTTAAAGGCCATTACTTCACAAGAATGAAAAGTAAAATTATATGGCAAGATTGGTCTTTTTAGTTTGGGCCACCTCACCTGTACTTGACCTTTTAGCCTTAGCATCCTTCCTAACTTCTTCTTTAAAAATGATGTGTTAGAAATTTTAGTTTGGCTCATTCGTAAACAAAATTGTGTGTTTAAGTTGTTTTCAGAATTGTATGAAGATAAGTAATTGATGTATTAAAATGAAGTTGTTGAAAGAGTTATCAAAGACTTAGTGCTTAACCAACGCTTGATTGTTGCTCGAATAGTTCTGAAGAATTGAAGTCAGAAAGTTAACACTTGATTTGTGTTCAATTAATGCTCAAGCAGCTTTCACTGTTTGCTTAGTGCTAGATAAGTAAGTGACAAGTGCTTAAGCATTTACTAGACAAAAGTTTGGCACTTGACCTCTACTTAACCACTGCCTGAGCGACTAATTTACTTGGAAAAATCACTTGAATTCTACTTGACCATTACTCGAGCAACTTTGCGGGATATTGTTAAGTTGCGGGCTTAAGATTTTGGATGGCTTTTTGTCTATTTTTGCAACTTCTTTGAGGTACTTCTATCCTCTGAGTATTTTTCTAGCCTTTATAACATAATTCCTGTAATTATAAATTTTATTCTTATCAATTGTAGTTTGTGGTTATTTGTCTTGTGAGCTATAATCACTAAAATTTTCTTTCTTAAAACTTGACTGAAGCCTTTAAAGTTCTATAAGGTATTGGTGGTTAAAGTTCTGGCCTCTAAATATTGTGTTCATAAATTCATGAAAATAGAAGACAATTAGAGTTTTTATTAATGGAATTATAAGAGTTCTTATGAGTTAAATCACCGGTTGTAACTTTATCATTTTTAGTGAATTTTTAGGTGGCTCTTGGATAGCTTGGATGAATTTTATCATGTGAAGAGTTTTTCATAAAGTTTTCCTCTATGGATAAATCCTTATGTTTCAATTTTTTTATTTCTTCATTGATTGTTTTGATGGATAGTTACGAATATCATCATGTGACTACTTGAGCCAATATCAGTGGGTTATGTTTTACTATTAACACACGACTTTTCAAAAAATAATAATAACAATAAAATAAAGAGTTTATTATCATTGTTATGTAGTAATAATAGTTTCATAGATGTTGTTTAAAATAAAATCTATATTTGAGCTTATATGAATGCCTTAAACTAGGATATACATTTAAGAAGGGATGACAATTTTACCTTACAAAAGAAATGGCACAACCAAATCTTCATGGTATCATAAATAAAAATATAATTTTTCTACTAACTATGCAGAATTTTATGATAAAAATAAAAATAGGTAAGTAACATTAATTCTCACTACGAAAAGTAGTTTTACTCACTTCTTCCTTTTTTCTCTCCAAGGAAGTTTCTTTTTAGCGTAATGTGGATACGGTAGAACGAATAGTACGTTTTGGTATTAGAAGATATAGTGAGTTGGTTATTATTGTTCGACGGTTGGTACGTTCTTATTGACTTGTATTTTAAAATTATTAACCTTTCAATTGTGTGATAATGCATAATTTATATAGACCATTAAATTTTAAATTTATTTATTTTAAACTTTATAAGTGTTCATTTTTTTTTCTGTAATATTTTAATACATTATATGTATATATAATTTTAAAGACCCCGAAACACTTTTAACTTTTAATAAGAGTAAAAATTTTAATTCATAATTTAATTTTTCAATTTAATAGTCACTCACCCTTAATGTAGACAAGACAACTTGGTATCAGAATATGTTTTTACTTTCTTAGGAATACGATACTTGAAATTAGAAATTTTAAAGTTTAATTTTATTGATTTTAATTGTTTTGGTCATATGCATTATTTTATGGATATAAAATAATGATACAATATCAATAGAATAACTATATAAAAAATCTTAGGCTTGTTATGCTAGTGTATTAAATTCGATTTAGGACTTTTTTCTAATATATTTGATGGATCTTTGATATATGAATTAAGGATTGAATGAGGATAATATGAGTTTAAATTTTTAAGATTTATCGTTACTGACATTAATTCTCTTAGATACTTTGTTGACCATTAAGAATTATTGTATTTTCTATTATTCCTATGATAACCATTGTATTTTAAAATAATTATGAATGGAGTTACTGAATGATTATGTGTTTGAAAGAATAACAATCGATAAAATTTTCTATATTGATTTATAGCTTTTAGGAAGTGCATTAGTTGGACAAACTGATAGTATAAATTAATGATATGGTTAAAATGATATCTTTAATCATTTCAAGATTCTGAAGGAATATAATAATTATCAATTGTATGCTATAAGAGAGAGATATGTAATTTATAGATGTTAGAAGTTGGGTTATTAAAATATGTTTTAAAGGATGATATACAGTAAGTTTAATTAAGAAAAAAAGTTATATTACGTTGAGAAAGGTTTATATACAATGTTTTCTTAAAATAGATATTTATTTTCAATGACCATTTGAAATCTTTCTTGAGTAACTAGGCTATTAACAAGGTAGAGGATGAAGGAAGTTAAGATTGTTTGGGATGACAAGTGTAAAAGGTTTTCTTGCAATTGAAGAGATAATTGATAAGTGTTTCAATTCTTGCCATACCCAACACTAAGAAATTGTGTATAGTTTATGCAAATACTTTGAGTATTATGTTAGAGTGTGTTTGATGCAAGATGATAAGGTGAGAGGTAATGCTTTAGGCAGTTAAAATTCTCATGAAAAGAATTACCTTACTTACAATCCTCGGTTAGTTGTTGTGATTTTGCTTTCAAGGTTTGGAGATATGCTCAGATTATAAGAGATTGAAATATCATTTCATTTAACCTAATTTGAACTTGAGGTAATGAAGATAAAGTAGGGTACCTAAGGAATTATGATTTATTATTATTTTCTTTTACTTTTTAGTATTATCCTTGAAAGAACAATATGGTAGTTGATGTTTTGAGTTGTAAACCTTGTGAATTTTTTATATATTTGGCGTTAGAAGGTTGGAAAAGAGGTTAGCGAAGATTTTGATTTGTGTTATCATAACAATAAGATTGAGTCACTTATAGAATAGTAAATAATTGGATAGTTGGAGAATAAATATAAATAATATTTTTTTTGTTAATAGAAAAATGGGTTATATTAGTGACATTAAACTTAGAGATTTTATTTTGGGAAAAGTATATTGATTTAGGCTTACTGTACACTTGAAGGGTCATAAGATATATAAAGATCTTGAGGCAATAGAGTAAAAAAGAATGAAATGTGATGTGATTAAGTATGTATTATGAGAAATGGCTTGTCAGTAGATAAAGGTTAAATATTTAAAACTAATAAGTATATTATCACTTTTATTTATTATTGAGTGAAAGTGGAATCATGTTTTATAGGATTTGTGACTGGTTTTGCAAGAACTCAATAAGGGTATAATATAGGTTAAGTGATTATTTTATTAGCTAACCAGTTTGTGTGCTTTATCTATATTAAAATGAAATATTCTGGAGAATGCCTTAGTAAGTTATATATGGATTAGATCGTTTGATTATATAGGATTCCTTATCCATTAGTTTTGATCAAGATTTACAGTTCACTTCCAAATTTTAGAAGGGTTAGTAAAATGTTTTAAGGACAAAGTTAAATTTTAGTGTTATTTTCTACTATCATACGGATGATCAGTTTGAAAGGATTATACAAATTCTCATAGATATGTTCATAATATGTCATGAATTTTCTAGGTACCTAGAATAACCAATCATTTCTAGTAGAACTCGTTTATAAACAATTATCAATCTAATATTGGCATGCATGATTTTCTATGGGATTTGATATGGAAGGTTACGTAGGTCATCATTACATTAAGGTTAAGCAATAAATGATGTTACAATTGGGACTAGATTTAATACATGATACTATTGAAGAGATTTGAGTTATAGGAATCATTTACGAATGACCCAAAATCAATAAAGGATTTATTTTGTCAGCGAAGTAAATCCTAAGAGTTCATGATTGAAAATTTTATCCTTTTAATGATTTACCTTGTAACAGTATTTCACAGTTTAAAATCAAGAGCAAGTTAACACTTATGTATACAACACCTTTTGAGATCATTGAGAAAATAGGCTTAGTCAGATGTCCCAATGTTTAATATTTTTCTGATTGCAATGTGAAAGAAACACCAATTAAATTGCTCTTATATCATTTAGTAGATTGAGGTTTTAATTTAGGTTAATGTGACTTGTAATGAGAGACTAGATCAAATTTTAGAATGCAAGGTTAATGTCCTCCATAGGAGAAAGTTTCATTTTAGTAAGATTTTATGGCACTATTATAGTAGTAAGAAGGTTACTTAAAAGCTTGAGTTTGAAGTTCAATAGTATTATTCATATTTATTTGACTTTTGAAGAGATACTATAAATTTCGATAATGAAATTTTTTTTAAGGGAGTAAGAGTTATAACATCCTGAAAAATATTAGATAAATACGTGGCTATTTGTTGGTTTTTGGTGAGGACTTAATTGTAAGAAAATTTAGACAAAATTATATGATTTTTGAATATTTACTGTTTAAGTATAATTTTAAAAAGATATGGGATCATTCTACAAATTTAGTAAAATTTTTCTATAAATACCCTAACATTTTAATTATTTCTAGATTAACCCTTTCCCTCTCTCTTCTTAACAATTATAGCCATGCTCTGATCATCACCTTTCTGATCTTCGATTGTTATAATTTCAGACCACACATTTTTCCTTAATGTTTTTGTTTTATCATCGCAAACCTTACTTTAATCTGACTTTCATTAAATTGGTAAATCTTATTTAAAATTTTAAAAATTCTTAAACTCCACATTCTAACCAATCATAACCTCTTATTAAAAAATTGAGCATACCGGTAAACTCAGCTCAACGAGTATAACAAAATCATCAGAAATTTCAAGCTCAAAAGTTGTCAATTTTTCCCGTTGACTTTGCCAAAGTCATGACTTTTCAGCAAGAATTTTGACAAACAAAATGTTTGATTGAAAAACAAAAATCATCGTTAAACTTAGGATATCGAAAATTATAAGACCCGAGGCCTAGATCGCCGAATTTTCCATTACCATCGTTGTTCTATCAATCCTTCTATTTTAAGCTTTTTGGACATCATTTTTGACTATGAAGACATTCACTAAATTTATTCCGATAAGAAAAATTCAACTATGAGTTTAGATTTATCAAACAACTTTTTAAATAAGAATGCATGTAAATCGAGATGGTTGAGTTAGGAATTCCTTACTTAATTATTTCTTTTAAAATATAAATTGAATATATATATATTTGCATATGTTATAATTATAATTATGATATGAAATGAATTTAAATTACTTTTTAATTGATATAAATTTTTATTATGAAAATGTTTGGGTGACATGTCTTGTAGCTATAACATGCTGAATAATTGTTAAATTAAATATTTTATATTACTTATACATTATTATAATGGTCATGTGACCTTGAATTAATGTGTGTGTATATATATATATATATATAGGATATTTCTGTAATTATAGCATATAGCCTATAGCGAGCTTTTAAGGTATATAGGTTAGTAGAAGTTGAGTGGGATATGAGTTGCAAATGGTTGTTAGTATGTCCTTTCAATGTATTTTATATTGATATAATTATTATGCATTAATATAGTTTTAAATCAAGTATTGTGAGAACAATCACGAGTATTACTAGGTGACTACTTAGGTCAACACTAGTGGGTTATGTTTTATTATTGATATATAATTTTTTCAAAAAAAATTAATAATAAAATAAAGAGTTTATTATCATTGTTATGCAGTAATCATAATTTTATATATATTGTTTAAAATAAAACCAATAAGTGGTTTTAGGTATATGCCTTAGATCAAGGTATATATTTGGAAAAAGAGAACAATTTTGCCTTTTAAAAGAAATTATGCAAACAAATTTTCATGGTATCCTGAATAAAAAATAATTTTTTACTAAGGATGGAGAATTTTATGATAAAAATGAACATAAGTAAGTAACATTATGTCCTACTGAATAAAGTGATTTTTCTCACCCATTTCTTTTTTCTTTTTAGCAAAGTTTTTTTTTAACATGATATGAATACAATGAAACGAATACTATGCTTGGGTACTAAAAGATACGATAAGTTGGTTTATAACTGCTTGACGATTAGTATGTTCCAATTGATTTGTATTTTAAAATTATCAAACTTTCAATTATGTTATAATGTATGATTTACATGAATCACTAAATTTTAAATTTATTTATTTTAAACCTATCAAGCGTTCATATTTTTTTGTAATATTTTAATACATTATATATAAAAAATTTTAAAAATCTTGAGGTACTTTTTAACTTTTTAATAAGAATAAAAAATTTAATTTATAGTTTAATTTTCAACTTAAAATTCATTTACCTTTAATTTAGGCATGACATTTTTAAACTAATTTTTATTCACTTTATATTACATCGTGCAGACAAAAGAAAGAAAATGCTTGTACCATGGCTACTTTGCCGCCTTTAGTGGACATATGAGAGTTTTCTTTAGCCTTTTTAATTAATGGCTTCTTGGCTTCATCCGAGGTAGGCCTATAGGAAACTTTCCTCTTTTCCTTTTCTATTACAAAAGGTTTAGCAGCAAAAAAATTGACTACGGACCTAAAGAGATGAGAATTAACATCAAGTTCATAATAATTTTTTTTATGTGCCAATTAAACCTATTAGAAGGAGAAAAGATGTAACATAACTTATTTGAGATATTTTTTTATAATGTTTTAATTATGTTTTTTAGTGTATTCAAGAAAGCCACATATGCATATATTTTAATAAATTATTTTTTTCTAGTTATTTTAAAACTATTATTACTAATTATTTTAAATTAAATTTTTTATTCTTATTTGTTTTAGATTAGGATATTTAATCCTAATTATATAAGATTTTAATTGTAAACTTTATATTGTAAGCAAACCAATACATATATATAGCGAAAATACACAAAATAAATAGTTTATTTTTCAAGATCTATGCAACAAACCCTTGTATTATTATATATATATAATTCAATGCTATAAATCTGTATATACTTCTAGTACCACATGATCATAAATCTAACTTGAAGTGCTATTTCTTATGATTTGAGTTTGTGATATTTTGTGCGTTCTTCTCTTCTCAATAGTACACATCTAAAAATGTAAGTGCTATATATTTATATTACTAGTTTAGGTATTTAATTTAGACTTAAATTATTCGATTTGCCTTTCTTATAAAGTTCAATTTATTAGTATAATTTATTAAGTAAAGTAAATAGTAATAAAATTTAGTCTAATTTTCACATAATGGGCTTAATCAAAATTAATACCCAAATAGCTTAACAAATCTTAAACATATTTAGGATTTTTCATATATGTATGTATGTATGTATTATTATTATTATTATTTTCGATTTTAATATGCAACCTAATAAGTTCTCGTAATATTGGCAGTAACATTAACATCTAATTTTAGTGTTACAAGTAATGAGACTATCTACATGATAAGAATATTAGTGATTTGATATGAACTTATCTATAACTAATGTTACCATATAATTCAATCCCTTTATTTTAAATATCTTAATTGAACATGAGACATGTAATGTGTTATTTTTATATGGTTCAATTTTATATTTTTTTAATATCTTGAGTAAACTTATTCTATCAAATAAAGTCAATATTATATATTGAGTTATTTGAGTATAACTATACATTTTTCAAAATTTTACTTAATTAAAGGGTTTAAGATATCACTTTTATTATATAAGAGGGACAAATCATATTTTAATCATACACATCTCTCTATACAAGTTATGACATATTTGATTATTTTTTTTATAGTTCATCTTATTATAGATGATATTTGAATATATCAAAATATGTCATTTTCTATATTAAAAATTATGGTGATATTAAATTTAAGGTTCACATACACCATTGTTATTATGAGAATCACTTATGACACTTATATAATGATTTATATAGCGTTGTCATGATGGCTAGTTTAGTACATTAATTCATTAATTTGTACCTATGTATTGACTTGATATTATATTATAATACATACATATTGTTATCAATCACTACACATAGTAGTCTCTATGCATTATTATTTTTTTATTTACAATAATATTTAATCAAGTACATTTAAGAATAGTATCCAACTAATTAAATTTATTATTTTAAAGATATTATTATATTTATTATATATATATATATACACAACATTCAAAATATATTATTAAATTTAGGACATATACCAACATATATAAAAGGGTTTAAACAACATTGTAATTAGAGAGATTAGATTTTATTTAATTAAGATTGTGAGAATTGTTCTTTTCTTTGGTTTTTAAGAAAGCTTAATAAACTTATCAAAAAATCTCTCTTGTGGTGTTTAAATATTTGTCTTATGCTTTTAATTTATGGATAGTAAATGATCGGGTCATGGTCCTTAATATTGGTTCTTAATTCTTTTAATCATTGGTTACAGTTCCTTAATCTAAATTTTAATTTTCTTAAAGTTTAAATTCTAATTTAAATTATTAGGTTTCAAGATTAATTCACGTTAGTTTGGTACCAGAGATTACATTTTAAAATCAGGTTTGATTATCTTTTTTTTTTTTTGTGTTTTTTAGTTAAAAAATACATTACAAAACAAAAACAAAAGATGAGTTACTGTTCATCATACTGTTTACATATGCAGTTCATTCATGGCATTATTCATCTGATATTTAATTTTTTCTTTTATCTTTTTTTATTAAATCATATCTTCTTATTTCATTTGTGTTAATTTTTATTCATTTAATTCTTGTTAGGGTCATAAAAAAAATATCAAATTTGAATCCCCTTTTATGACTATTGTGTGGTTATCATCTTTGTATAATTTTCACCATTTGATTTGAATATTTGTTGCATTAAGTTAGTGAAAAAAAAAAGTTTATAGAAAAAGAGAGTAACAGAAAAGAAAAGAAAAAAAAGAAATACAAGTTGTAACAAAAAGGGTTATTATTATCTTTGTAAAAGATATCTAATTCTTTCTTATTTTCGCAATCAATACATCATCTTTATTTAATTATGAATTCTTTGTGAATTTATTTACTTTTGAAATTTTAGTTCTATTATCAATTGTTTGTTTTTGTATTAGTTTGAATATTGCAATAAATCACTTGTTTGAGTTTTTTTTAGTTTGATAAAAAACTAAAAGAGAAAGTTAAAGTAAGAAAAGGCAAGATAGTGCAAGCCTATTATAAATAAAAGCCAAATCAATTGAAACACAAGTGTGAGCCTATTATTAAGTGCAGACAAGTAAGGGAGTGTAGTGACATTTATTACTAACGCTTTTATGCAACTGTCGAATATATCTCACAAAGGTTACTTATTCAATAAAGAAAGGGAAGGACATTCTTTTTTTTTTGCATTAGAAGCCATCCAACATCAATTTGAATGAATAAATATAATGTTTAATGAAATAAGAGAAAGAAAGGATAGGCAAGAAAATTCTCTTACTACCTTACAAAAGGAACAAAATAATAAAAGGATTAATTCTAAAAGACAGGATAGGCATGGACCTATAAAAGATTTTGAAGGAGATAATGAGAATGAGAATATGGATAAAAGAAAGGAGAGTCAATGTTTAATATAGATAGATATGCATAAAGATTTGAAATACGTCATAGAGGAGCTATGAGAGAATATAATGGTAGAGATATGGTAGATAGAAACTTGAGAAATATTAAAATGAAAATACCTCATTTTTAAGGACAGAATGACTTGAAAACCTACCTAGAATGAAAAAAAATGTAGAGTTGATATTTGATTGCCATAATTATTCAGAAGAGAAAAAGATAAAATTAGTTGTTATCGAATTTATTGATTCTACAATTATATGGTAGGATTAAATGGTAATAAATCGAAGGAGAAATCATAAGAGGCTTATTGAGTCTTAAGGTGATTTAAAAGCAATTGTAAAGAGGAATTTTATCCCTAGTCACTTTTATAGAGATTTGTATCAAAAATTGCAAGATTTTACCCAAAGGTTTAAGAATGTAAAGGACTACTGCAAAGAGATAAAAGTAGCCATGATTAAGGCCAATGTAGAAAGGGACATGGACTATGACTAGATTTTTAAATGGGCTAAATCCTAAGATAGCAAATGTGGTAGAGTTAAAATATTATGTGAAATTGGAGGATATGGTCTACATGGCTATAAAGTAGAGCGACAACTTAAAAAGAAGGAAAATAGGCTAACTTAAGATTTTAGTTCATTTTTTTCATGGAAGACTAATTGAAGAAAGGATGACAAGGTTATTTTTAATTACAAGTTTGAGCTGATTAAGGGAAAAAAAAGATGGTTAATAAAGGCAAAGATAAATCCAAAACTTAAATTCATAATCATGATATTAAATGCTTTCATTATTTGGGTGCACATAACTTTTCAATGTTCACAGAAGATGATTTTGCTTTTGTGAGATGATGGGGAAGTGGAAACCGAAAAAAAAAAGTGATGAAGAAACAATGACACCATTTAAAGATGTTAGTGATAGTAGTATGGAGTTTCCAATTGATGGTAAAGTACTTATTATTAGATATGTATTGAATACATAAGTTAAAGAAAAAGATAATAATCAACAAAGAGAAAACATCTTCCATACTAGATATCATATTAATAATAAAATATGTAGTATGATTATTGATAGAGAGAGTTGCGTTAATATGACTAATACTGCTTTAGTTGAAAAATTGAATTTACCTATTATAACTAAACAAGTAATAGTTATTTTTTCAATTGAGAAGTATTTTAATAAGGTGTTGTGTGATGTTTTCCCTATACATGTGAATTACATATTATTAAGCAAGTTGTGGCAATATGATCACGATGAGTTTAAAATAAATACTTTTTGTAAAAGATAATAAATTTATTATTCTTGCTCCATTGACCCTAAAGTAAGTATATGATGATAAATTGAAATTAAAAAGAGAAATAAGTTGAGGAGAGAGGACAAGATAAAGAGTGAAGATAAAAATTTAAGATAAATTAAGAGTTTAAAAATAAAAGGAAAAAAAGGGTGGTAAAAAATAGATTATTAAGAGGGAAAAAAAGAAACAATTGAATTTTTATGCTAAAGAGAGTGATGTCAAAAGTATTTTTAATATCAATCAATCTATAGTCATATTTTTGTACAAAGAGATTTATTTTAACGCAAATGATCTTGACAAACCTTTACCTAATGTCACTGTTTCTTTGTTGTAGGAATAGAATAACGTATTTTTGAATAATATTCTTAGTGAATTACCACCTATTAAAAGAATAGAATATCAAATTAATTTTGTATCTAGTGCTATTATATCTAATTGACCAACATACAGGAATAACCCCAAAAAAATAAGGGAGCTTCAAAGGCAAATTGAGAAGTTAATGACTACATGAGAGACAGCATGAGTTTATGTATGGTTCTAGTATTACTTGTGCCTAAAAAAGATGGAACGTGAAGAATGTATGTTGATTTTAGAATTGTCAATATCATGGTAATAATTTGAGGATGAAATTGTTTTAAGGAGAGGGAAATTAATGAGAATCAACATCGAGTTTATAATGATTTCTTTTCACATGTTAATTAAACTTATTATAAAGATAAGAGATGAAGTATAATTTATTTGAAATATATTTTTATGACATTTTAATTAAGTTTTCTAATGTATTTAAGAACTTCATATAGACAAATATTTTAATTAATTAATTTTTTCTAATTATTTTAAGATTTTTATTCTTAATTATTTTATATTAGATTTTTTTTTATTTCTACTTGTTTTAAATTAGGACTTTTAATTCTAATTATTTAATATTTTAATTATAAGCCTTATATAAAAAAAGTTTAAACAACATTAAAATTAGAGAAATTAGATTTTATTCAATTAAAATGGTAAGAATTGCTTTTCTCTGTAGTTCTTTAAAGAACTTTATGAGTTTATCAAAAGATCTCTCTTATAGTGTTTAAATATTTTTGTTATACTTTTGATTCGTGATTAGTAAATCGTTGGATCAAAATCTTTATTGTTGGTTTTTAATTCCTTTAATTATCGGGTCAGAGTTCTTTAACATGAATTTTAACTTTCTTAGAGTTTAAGTTCCAATTAAATTATTAGGTTTCAATATCAATATTCTTATTGTTTGCATCACTGAAGCTTCTCATTAAGCCCTTTTTAGCAACGTTCTGTCACCAAAAATATTGGTGACAAGCCTCTTTTTGGGGTTTGCAAGAGGCACAACCTTTTTAACCTTAGACTTTTCCATTTTGCCTGCAAAAATACGAAAAGATAGTAAACTTAGAGCCATGGCAAAACACAGACAAAATGAAAAGCAAATGAAAAATATTAGTATGACATACCCACATAAATAAGATTTTAAATGTTTGTTAAATTTATAGTGGCTCTTTACTCCTTGCAATCTTTTTGATGAATTTTGAAGTTTTTTCTTAGATTTCTTACAAATCTATAACTTTCAATGCACTTTTATCCCTTAGACATGCAAATAAGAATTTCTTTGTGAAATGCAAAATTGTAGATCTTTGAGCCTTCTTTCCAATTTTTTTTGAATTGCATCAATCTAATATTTGAGTAAAAAGTTATGACCAAATTATGGAGAATGTGCAAGTTCCTTTTCTAGATAAACCATACGAGTTTATATTTTCTAATGAAAGTCTCCACATGATAAAAAAGTAAAGTTTGAAGTTTTTTTTTTAAATTTTAATTATATAGAGTGTCTTTTCTTAAATGCTAATTCTTGAAAAAGAAATAAGTTAAAGTTTTGATTCATTGAAATTTTAGCCAAAGATTTTCTCTTCACTCTTTGAAGAAAATTATCTTTTAGTTTATCCTCTTGTTAATTTAAATTAAGGCCAAAATGAGTTTACATAAATTTTATATTTTGACTTTTCAAAATCCTAAGGCATGTAAATAAGTTATTTTATTTAATGAATTTTTAATCTTATTAGGAATCCTCTTTAAATTACATACTATATAATTAATTTAATTAATTAAATAATATTATCCTAATCAAAGTAGAAAACTTATAATAAATTGTATTAATTATAATTTAATCTCAATAGTTTTCAAAACTATTAAATAAATCCTTAAAAATTATGAGCTTAACAATTAAATCCTTAATCTTTTATCGAAATAATTTAACCTTAATTCCCCAATATCTTTTAGTATGTGACTCATTAGGTTATTTTTCATGTTGACAATGGAGACAATTATAGACTCTATAAACCTAGATAAATAAACAATAGGTTAGATTATCATACATACATATACTCTTACATCCATTTTTTCAAAATTTTCATAGTCTATTTCAAGTTTTTCATTATATTTTAAATATTATTTACTACATATTTCAAAATTTTTTGATACGTTTTAAATTTTTTATTGCATGTTTTAAATATTATATATAATTTATTTTATATGTTTTAATTTTTTTTTATTTTAAATTTTATAAAGATCGTTTCAAGTTCTTAACACAAATTTTTTTTTGTTGCAACAGTATATGCATGTACCATAACCAAGTTCACAAATAATTAATTTATCATTAATTAACTCTTTAATCAATAAATAATTTTCATAGATTAAAAGTGGCATATGATACATCATGACATCCATTGAGAAAAAATATTAATTCATAAAATTTATTTTGTAAATAATTACTACATAATATAATCCTTTCACCATAATTATATTTCTCATTGATCTAGAGTATGGAAAGTGTCAATTTCAATAATTATGGTTGTAGTAATATTGCTTTAAGTTGTAGTAATATTGCCTTAAGATGACAACTTGCAAATTAGAGATTACAAAACTCCTTTTAAAACTCGCTCCCTATGCCCATGGGTTTATATTTTCATTTATACAACATGCACTTAAACTGAAATATGTTCTCCAATTATTAAAAGTATCAAATTCTTTATTGACAACTTATGTATGTTTCTCATATTGCCCAATCATTATCTTTTACGAATTTTTTCATCAAACAAGGAGGATATAGTGTCAAATAAAATATGATACCACACTAGATATGATGGAGATCTTAAGTCTAAGGATTAATCATACAATCACTACAAAGATTATTACAAGAGAGACATGAATAATAACTCCATATAAATTCTCTCGTGGGCTAATTCAATGTGCTTATTTTCTAACAAGTATCAATGTGTTAGATTAAATAAATACCTTAACTAGTAGTTGGTGAGATCGATTACCTACCTTCAATAATATAACAGTAAAATAAATGTTAGTTTGAATTAGATATCTCAACATCCTAATATTAATAATTCTATGATTGAAAATATTTAAAAATAACAAGATCTTATATATCAATTAAGTTAACTTCTCTATGTGTTATTTTAAGATTTTATCATAGGAAAAAGCTTAAACTCATATCATGTGCTTATAGATAAAATTGTTGATATTACTAGTAAGTGAAATAACATGATTTTATATATAAATCTGATTGGACCTAAGGCATATCATTAACACAAACATGACATTATAATGCAATATTAAAAATAAGAAAGGTCTTGCATTGACGGCAATATTGTAGCTCAATTCAATAACTTTTGGCAAAAGCACAAATGAAAGTGCTCGAAACCTATGGTTTGCAGCATAATACAACATCCTTGAAACTGATTCTATTTCAAAAATTTCAGCCAGAAGTTTGGCCAAATCACACAAAATAAGCACCAAATCCTATTGCTACCAACCATGTTTCGAGCGTGAACTAAGCGTGCTGGAAACCTAGGTTTCAAGTAACGCTTAAGCGCACTCGAAATTTGAACCTTTGAGCATGCTTTGAGCACTTGAAATTCAGCCTTCCAACGTGCACAAGCTGAGAGTCAATCCCAAAACTAATTTGTTTGCAATTTTTTTTTAATGATTAAACACTTTGATTTGTTTGATTTTGAGCACTTGAAATTCAGCCTTCCAACGTGCACAAGCTGAGAGTCAATCCCAAAACTAATTTGTTTGCAATTTTTTTTTTAATGATTAAACACTTTGATTTGTTTGATTTTGCTGGAAAATCAAACAAATCAAAGTGTTTAATCATTAAAAAATAAAATTCAGACACATTTAAGCATTGTATTCATCATTTTGGACAAACATTGGAGCAAACTTACGCCGCCTCACTATGCCGCCTCACTTTATTATCTCTCTTCGACGCCCCCTCTCTGCAGTCGTCCACTTGCCGCCGTCTTCTCTGCCTCCAGAGATAGTTTGGAGTGTACT